>OX596229.1:4834867-4920178 GCA_951394215.1 Glyphodes perspectalis
GGAATTAAGTAATGTTGTGTCAATAGGGAGGATAACTGCATTAAAAAACTATAATTCTATTCAGTCCGTCAGTTAGATTATACAAAAATACTAGACACATATTTTTCGCTTTATCAAATTAATAAAAAATCACAAAGATAAATAGCATCAATGTTTTAGAGTAGGGGCTTGCTACGTCACTATATTGTAAAAATTGTACAAAAGCGTGACGTCACGCGCAACTTAAAAGCATTGTATAATCGTCGATGATTATTTGACAAATAAATAAAAAAAATACATGTTCAATATATTTTTATAATCTAACTGACGGACTAAACAGAATTGTTTAGTCATCTTGCTTATTCTGTGGATCCAAGACATTGGCATTTAAAAGAGTAACTATCGAGTTTCTTGCCGGTTTCTTCTCAATAGATTCTACCTTCCGAACCGGTGGTAGTATTATGTGTTCTTTTTTTTGTATATTGACTATTTATAAGTGCTTTCTTGAAGCCTATATAAATAAAGATATTTTGAATTTTGAATTGAATTGAATTGTTCAAAGAATTTAACTAAGAAGGAACTTTACATTGTACCGTCTGAGAATGAAGATATGTGTTCATTACAATAACATGATGGACGGTGCCAATGCCGGTGGAATCGTTCATCCCATCTCGAGAGTTAAACCAAATTAGACTTTATAGTGAAGTCGGCAAAGCGTCAGTTGCAGTGGCTCACCATTGTTGCGGAACTGCTTCTGGTACGCAAGTACAATCTAAATTGATCTTTGCTGCTCAGCACCGAGATTCCTTAATTAAGTGTCACCGGGATAATAGTCTCCATTTCTATCAAGAATGTGAAACTGAATTGAGCCTTATAGTGTACTCGCTAGAGTCTATTGCAGCTCACCCGTGATGTCTATGGGGATCAGCTTCTGACTAGGAAAACCAATACATTCTAAATTGTACTTTATTGCTAAGCTCCGAAAGTCTTAAATCAAGTGTTGCCGAAATGCCGGTCCTTATCATATTTGATCCCCATCTCGATCGTCAAACTGAATTGAGCCTTATTGTGTAGTTGCTAGAGTCTATTGCAGCTCACCCATGATGTCCATGCGGAACAGCTTCCTTGCCGTCTCGATGACCGCCAGGCCGAATTGAGCCTTATAGTGTAGTCGCTAGTGTATTGCAGCTCACCCGTGATGTCCATGCTGAACAGCTTCTGGCCGGCTTCTATAAGCGTCAGACCAAATTGAGCCTTATAGCGTAGTCGCCAGAGTGTATTGCAACTCACCCGTGATGTCCATGCGGAACAGCTTCTGGCCCGTCTCTATAAGCGTCAGACCAAATTGAGCCTTATAGCGTAGTCGCTAGAGTATATTGCAGCTCACCCGTGATGTCCATGCGGAACAGCTTCTGGCCCGTCTCTATAAGCGTCAGACCAAATTGAGCCTTATAGCGTAGTCGCTAGAGTATATTGCAGCTCACCTGTGATGTCCATACGGAACAGCTTCTGGCCCGCCTTGACGGTGTCGCCGTCCTTCACGTAGAACTCCTTGATGACGCCGTGGCCTGGCGCCATCACCGGGATGGCGGTCTTGTCCGTCTCGATCTCCAGGACCACTTCATCGGCGGCCACGCTGTCTCCAACCTTGTACGGAACAAATGTATTTAAACAAAGTGCTTGGTCAAAGTGTATTTTAATGCCCCATGTAATAATATTTGTCCCATGTTGGTCTGGGACTAAAAAAAAGGAATGTGCTAACTGTGTTTCTTGCCTAGCATATCGTAAAAGGCGACTAATGGTATATGGGGTTTTGGGTATGTGATTGTGTAGGACTCTGTCTACCCTTTTGGGGATTATGGGGGTGAAGTTATGTCTTGTTATGTAATAATAGACGGATGTATTGAATCCATGGATGGCCTATCCGGTGTCTATCGAGTTTCGATCCGATGTCACCCATCCGACTGCCCAATCATCCGACCATTCGAACATCCGATCATCCGACCATACCATCAATATACCTGAATTTTTTGAAAATGTCTTCTTGGTAGAAGTGAAATTTTAACCAGTGGTATGTTCACGTTAATTTTTTTTTTTACAATTAAATTGAGGTCTAAATAAGAATAATTAAGATATTTTAAATTTTAATTCTGAATATCCCACCCATCTATCCATCCATCCGTCCGTCTATTCATCCATCTATCCATCCAACCATCCGACCATCCAACCACCCAATCATCCGACTTTCCGACCAACACATATCCACCAGCACATACCTTCTTGTCCAACTTGACGTCTCCCTCGGAGACGGAGTCGGGGAAACCGGGCGTCATCACGTCCTGCTCCTCATACAGCGGGCTGGTGAAGTGGATGCGCGCGACCTGCGCGTGCGCGGTGAGCACGCGCGCCGGCGCCAGCACCGTCTGCGACTGCGGGGCTAGGACTTTGCTCGCCTAAGGGACAAATAAGGAAAAATCGGATTACTTTTTAAAAAGAAAGGATGATTACGAAATAATTTTAATGGAATTTATCTTTTATTTACTTGTTAAATTAAATATGTAATTAAATGAAAATCCGTTTTCGATCCGCCAAAATGTAATTATCTGATATCTACAGATGCGGACACCGTTTTTCCTACTCCCTCGGATATCCGCGGATACCGATACGGATATTCAACACATCACTAGTATGAATATATGTACGCACCTGTGTAGAGCGCAGCCGGACGGCCTGGCCCTGCCGCCGGTACAGGCCTTGGAGGTGCTTCGAGCAGCGTCGGAGCATCTTGACTGTTCAGGTGGTGTCGGTTACCCTGCGCACACGCAAAAGAAGCAAATTGTAACAAAATACCAGTCATTGTAATAAAAAAATTTAAGTTGACCTAAGGTACCATCCATAAATTACATTACACGTCTAAATAAATAAATAAATATCAGACTACATCCCATACGTTGATCTGACTTCAACATAAGTAGCTTAAGCACTTGTGTTACGGATATCAGAAATATATATACTTAAATATTGGATATTAACACCCAGACACAGAACAAACACAAGTATCCATCACACGAATGTTTGTCCTGGTTGGGATCGAACCCACAACTTTTGGCGCATAGGGTACGGTCACTATCAAATGCGCTATCGAACCAGTCAAAAAAGGAGTGGGGTCAAAGAACTGTGTCAAATTTGTGATAAGACGCAGGGAGATTGGACGCAAAAGCTTTGTAGGTACTATCACAAGTCAAAACCTAAGCCTAAAACGCGAAAATATTAAGAAATAAGGTTCAATTACAGTCCTAACAAAGAGCCGTAAATGGCTTTTCGAATTCTACCGGACGTGCGCAGTGCGCCATGCGCCGACACATTATAAAGAAATGAATAGACACATCTGGCATCTGAGTGTTTTTGGGAAAATGCGCAGCGACTGTTATAAATTCAAATTCAAATTCAAAATCTATTTATTTATATAGGCTTCAAAAAAGCACTTATAAATAATCAATTTAAACAGAAAAAAGGATTACCACCGATATACCTGTCTTTACAGGCGTGTCAGTCTATATATACAGTCATCAATAGAGTGGAGCCTAGGAGGATATTTTTGGATTAAATGAAGCGTGTCCCAATATATGAGGGCTACCTTGCACACTGAGTACCTCCACTATAAGAGCCCATTACATAAGGCCAAACAATTTAGTTAAAAATAAAGATATACGAGTCCGAATAATCCGTCTTTTAAATGATTTTCTTTTGGGTTAACACTCCCATTAAATTTGTAACATAGGGGTTTACACGCTCTCAATATCTAATCGCCTTGAATGAAATTTTTAACATTTTTGAAAGGATGTAGTTACAGACGACAGCACATCAGGATATACATTTTTGTTGCGAAACAGCCCTTATCACAACGACATAAGACTCAGTGAAGTGCTCTCGTGTGTACATCACATATATTTTTCTTACTACAAGGTTATTTTTAGTTTAGGCGAATACTTTTACCCATTTAATTCATTATTTCAAGGATTTTCTATCTAACCCACCCTACCCAGCCAGCTAACATGGGGTCTGGTACTTCAAAAGAATGTGCCAACTGTGTTCCTTGCCTAGCATGTCGTAAAAGGCGACTAATGGTATGGGGTTTAGGTGTGTGAGTGTGTAGGCGGCCACTTGTCACTACTTTTCACAATTTTCCATCTAACAGAGCCCAGTTTTATTTTTTGCCTGAGAGGTTAAGGGGGCCTGCTGCCCCTTTGTCTCTGCCTACCCTTTCGGGGGTTTTGGGCGTGATGTTATGTTTATGTTACAAAATAAGCTAATATTTTATTTTACTTTCTATACAAGGGTTGATCGGCTGATTGGTTATTTTGTATGAAAGGTAAAAATGTATATTTGCTCATTTTTTTACCGACTCCAAAAAAAAGGAGGAGGTTCTCAATTCGCCTGAATTTTTTTTTTTACAATCGTGGCTCCTTAACATAATGAGTTAAGTAAGTAGGTAAGAGGTTTCGCTTAAACTAATGACTTTGTATAGGTACCACCGTTTAGCATCATGGACCCCATGATGACCCCTACTATAGATTGCCTCGCGTCTCAACTCGCTGATCGCGCAAGAATCTTAATGAACTAACTAACTTGTTAACTACTGGAGTGATTTCACCACAACTTGTTATCATTTATTGCGCAATATAACATTTTTATTTCAACTTCACGACAATTCCCTGCCGAGGTAAGCAGAGAGAACCAAGCACTACATGACGCGGTCCTTACACACCTTACCTACTTGCTTTTTTGACATTTATTATTCCTTTCATACACGCTTTATGATTATTAGATATGGCTTCTACACGAACAAGTAAAAAAAATAAAAAATAAAAAATAATAATAATAAAAAAATAAAAAATAAAAAAAAAAATCAGTCGAATTGAGAACCTCCTCCTTTTTTTTTGAAGTCGGTTAAAAAAAGAAGGACTCCGCGCCACTAACTGGACTTTGAACATAAAGCTCCGCAGGTGCTGCAATTTGACGTGCTATTTACGTTACACATTGACATAAACGCTACAAATGATAGATTTCCGATATCTGGTATCCATATGAATCTCACTCACACATGCACGAACGTGGCTTCGCCCTGTAGTATGACAGGGCGGAGTTCTTCCCTTTTTTCCTAGTCCGTGGCCTCCTAACATCACCTTCTGTTATCACACGACCAATTTGCTCGTGGTAGGTGAAGTGCTCCTTCCGCGGTACCATCATCCATCCGCTTTCACATTGTATATCTGGTTAAACAATCTTTCACCTTCCATTATTACGAGCTATGAAAATAATGACGATTTTTTTATCATAAAAATCGTGAAGACCGTACAATTGAATGTCTTGATATTGTATAAATGACGTTTTATTATGAACTTACATAAGATAGGTACATCCTGACAAATTCTTCAAGATACTCTTATCGCCTGTCAGCAAAACACAGCATAGATAGCTAACTGACATGATTTGCTTCATATCAGAATTTGTGACGTCATACGTCGATAAAGTTGTGCAAGTTTAGCGACCTATGACGTCATCAAAAGTACTAGATCGTATCAAAATTGTATCGTGATACGTCGTAAGATAAAAAGTTAACGATCTATCAGTGCCGTATTTTAGGGCTAAATAGATCAATGACCCGAAACGGCATGCTGCCAAAGACTTCACAAGGCACATTTTTAATTGTAGTTTAATCTGTTTTTTTTTGTAAAAGCAATCGCTACATTCATACGGTTCCCTTCTCTCATGTATGTAAACTATAGCTACACACAAAATCACAATTATGATCATATCTCAGCTAAAAATATACAGTTAACAAGTTAGTTCGGCGGCGAGCTAACCACTTATCATTACTTTTTCACAATTTTCCATCTATTCCAACTAAGTTCTTTTTTTAACTGCCTACCCCTCCAAGAATGTCGGGCGTGATGGTATGTATGTGTGTAACAATTAAATTTATTTTACTATTATATATATTTTAACCGCATTTCGGCTTCTAATCCTACTAATATTGTAAACGCGAAAGTTTGTGAGGATGTATGAATGTTTGTTACTCTTTCACGCAAAAACTACTGAATGGATTTTACTGAAACTTTACAATAATATAGCTTATACACCCTATATAGAATATAATATAGGCTATGTTTTATCAATGTACCACGCGAGCACAGCCGCGAGCAGAAGAGTTTAACAAAAATAAAACAAACAAACAACATCACGCCTGTAATCCCCGAAGGGGTAGGCAGAGTCATGTGGGCAGGGGCTTTAACCACATGCAGCCAAAAATAAAACTGGGCTGAGTTAGTTTCAAGTCCCGGATCAATAGGACACTAATTTAATGTCGGTCTAAGCTAGTCAAGTAGATATCATATGCAGTTTCAAGCCACTTAATTATAAATTCCATTAAGTCTATTATTGTTTATATTATTTAACTCGGTGTAAGGATCGTGCCATATGGCGTTCGGTTCTCTCTACCTACCCCGCTAGGGAAGTGGCGTGAAGTTTAGTTAGTTAGTTAGTTATTTACCACACAGTTATTGGTATTTCCAGCCGATATTTTAAACCAGTATTTAGTAATTGAGGATTCAGTGTGTTAATTTTGAAGCAATGACTTCAGATATCAACATTATCTTGATGATTTGTACATAATTAAACAATCTACCTTACTACTATTTTAACACAAAAGTTTGGACGGTTGTTTGTGCTTGTATCACGACAAAATGGCTGCATGGATCTGAATGAAATTTAGCACAGAGACATATTTTAATCTGGAATAGTAAGTGCTTTACATACAAAGAGGTAGGCAGAGTCAAAGAGGCAGCAGGCCCCTTTAACCACATGCAGTCAAAAACTAAAACTGGGCCGGGTTAGATGGAAAATTGTGAAAAAGTAGTGACAAGTGGCTAACCCGTCGCCTACACAATCACATAGCCAAAACCCCAGATACCACTAGTCAGGATTAAATCCCGGAAAAATGTATAGATCCTAGTTTGTATGATATACTATGTTGGTCTGGGATTAAAAAACTATTAGTAAGATGGACCATCTTACTAATATTAAAAACGAAAAAGTTTGTATGGATAAATGTTTGTTACTCTTTCACACAAAAATTACTGCATGGATATTAATGGAACTTTGCAATAGTATAGCTTATACATTAGAATAACACATAAGCTATGTTTCATCGATATACCACGCGAGCAACGCCGCGGGCAGAAGCTAGTTGGGTTTATAATGATTATGTAAGCGATTTAATAGGCATAGTCTAAATGTGTGTTACTGCATCTCTGCCTAACCCTTCGGGGATTACAGGCATGATAACACATATGACATATTCTGTGTAACTTTTTAAGCTTTATAACCTTCTTAATTAATTGTTTACTAAATTCATTTATTTAATATCTGCTGGTGCTACATTTGTTTTTAACCGACTTCAAAAAAAAGAGGAGGTTCTCAATTCGACTGAATTTTTTTTTTTTGACAATTGACTTTAATCACTGTCTTATTCAAGTTTAATGGTTTTACAAAGCCTATACAAATAAAGACATTATATATTTCTACTTCCATGTTCTAGATAAAAAAAATAATCTTTATTACTGTGATAAAAATTACTAAACAAATCCCCTACCAAGTTTGAATCTAAACAGTCGAAATCAATAAACAAAACAAATATTAAACTGTAAGCAGTGTTATCTTTAGAAACCTCTTCTGTGATGACCTAATTATCTGCAGCACAGATGATTAGGTCATCACAATAATATTTTAACATGAAATAAATGTGAATGTTTTGTTTTTGGGTTTTTCTACCAGAATAGTAGCAAACCGGCGTTGCTTGATATTAGGAATAGACTGTAGCCTTACAGGTATTTTTTTTTTGGAAGAGGACTATCGGTAGTTGGCCAAAGGCAGCCTTTACTACGTACCGGGCTGGTGTGGGAGCGGGAAGCTCTATAAGGCTTTAAGTAGCTATTACGTCTTCTAGAAGTCCGGTACTATATCCCCCAGGAAAACCTCAACAAAGTCATACCACAATTGTAACACAATAGGAAATTCCATTAAACATCGCCTATGCTCTCAAAATTTTATATGTATCACATTAATTCTGTCCATTATTAGGTATTATTGTAAAACTAAAACAAACATATTTTTATACGTTCTTAATGAAAAAGGGCTATTATAAGTTTGAAGACTTCCTAAATGATAAGCATTTAGGTTTAACTTCATAATGAAGTGTTCACCTGCAGTGTTGTTACCTAATAAGTACCTATAGAATATTAAGCACGAAATTGTAAATCTTTGCATTTAAAAGAGTAACTATCGAGTTTCTTGCCGGTTTCTTCTCGATAGATTCTACCTTCCGAACCGGTGGTAATCCTTTTTTCTGTTTAAATTGACTATTTATAAGTGCTTTTTTGAAGCCTATATAAATAAAGAGATTTTGAATTTGAATTTGAATTTGAATACTGACTATGTCCATATAAAACAGTGAATGATTAATTTATATTAAGTATCACCCCTCTAAGGATTGCAATCATAAATAAAAGTTGTGAGACTCCCATACAAAGACAGTTGAAACAAAATAATTACATATTTGACTGGCCCTGGGAACCATAGGTTGCGGGTTTGAATCCCGCAAGGGGCAAATGTTTAGTGTGATGAACATGTACATTCGTACTGGACTCATGGATATTTATAAACATATTTAAGTATGTCTATCTGTTCACCTAGTATCCATAGCACAAGCATAAGCTTTTTTTGGAACTAGGGAATTGGTATGTCAGTCTGGGGAATATATTTATTTATTATTTATATTACTTTTCTAAATAAAGTTGTCTAATTGACCATTAATAACACAATAATGGATTAGGTTAATTTATGGCCCATAAACTATGTAATGATATGGTTGTAATTTTTCCATACAACATTAATTTTGATTAATTGTACAAATAGAATGTAACACATCATTATAAATTAAAAGGTGTCATCAAAGCTGACATGTTAAACTTAAATATCGAAATAAAATAAGTTTGCTTGAATGAGCTAATCTCAGAAACTACTGGTCCAGACTGAAAAATTATTTTTATGCTGTATAGTACATTTATCGAGTAAGGCTATAGGTTATACAACATTAACCATAAACACAGATAAAACCGCAGACACAGCCAGTTGTACATACAAGCAGCAAGTCGGTATAACTTGTATTGCCTACCAGTCTATAGTATTCTCTGTCATACATAAATATATTTAACAAATTCACAAAATAGTGTTACGAAATCCGTGATAAATGGGCAAATTGGTTGAATAAATACAGATCAGCACGATTGTACTATGTTAAACCCTGAAATATGGTTAAACTTAAAATAGTACACATTAGGCTTAAATTTCAGCCTAAATTAAATAATGATTAAATTTTTACATAAGAAACCCTCTCTCTAATCAAAACAAAAGATGGTCTCTATTTTATTTTTAAACTACCAAAGAGTTCTTAACTAAAAAAGTTACTTTTCTTTTTGTCATTCTTAGCACAATGAGTTTTAAATGTATATGCTGTAATACTTATTTGATAAAGCACCCAGTAAATTCTTATGGCCCACGTACAAAGTTCTAAAACAAGATAAAATAACTATAGTTTTAATAGTTTTGTAACATTTATAAAACATGTTTCTGTCCAAAACGCAATAGAGGTTTTATATAGTTTTCATTGCACTTGGAAAATATTTCATGTTTGTAAAGTAGCATATGATTTCAAATTATTTAGAATAATCAATCACACTTCATTAAATAATATGTAACTTCAATTTGATTTAGAATTAAAACAGACTAAATAAAGTATCTTATTACCAATTAAGAAAGCCGCATTAGAACCACATACTAATAGTTTGTTAAGGAAAATGTTGTCAAGCACAATTATGTTTACAACATTTCATCAGACATTTATGAATGATAATATCAAAACATTTCTGTTACAGATATTAATAAATTATATAAAAACAAACTTGATTTGGAGCAAAAATTATTAAAAAATATATCAACCTTATTTTTGGTATCATGCAATTATTCTACAAGACATTAGAATGACATAAAAAAAATCAATTTCAAAAATGGAACATTGATTAGTGACATTTCTAGCAGATTGCAAGAAAATTTGTGGCTTCACAGAATGAAATAGAATGGGGTTGAAATTGATTTTTTACGCGCTGGTTATTGACAAATAAGCAAAACAAATAGAATTTAACGACAAAAAGTGATTCGGTGATGAATTACAGACAGCTAGTAACAGCCGGTGCACGCCTACATGCATATCGATTCAAGGTTAGTTGAATATTCACTTTCGTATGAAATGTAATCAGTGTTAATACAGATAAATACACACCCTTACCTTCGGGAGTAGGTAAACAACCGCTATCAGTGAACTTAACAGATATATTCACGGGCAAAAAGGTTACATAAGTCTGGGTCTTATGACAGTTTCTAACCACTACCAATGTTAAATATTTCGCAATTTTAAGCGTTATTCAATGCATAGCTGAATTACACAGTGCCGTAGAATTAAAGGACTAATACTTCACTTTGTTTTTGACGCTGCTTTCTTTCTATTACAGGTGGTGTGGCCCAAAGACCTACATTTATTTCGATTCGCCTTTCTTTGGGTTTTTCAAGTTGGTGGCACCTGTCAAAATTGCGTTTCGTTTCACTGCTGAGATTTGGAAGTTGCGTTTCTGAACGTCCTTTAATTTAATAGTATGTACCGATGTTTTATAATAAGTAGAGATTGGGATTTAGTTAATTACGATTTAGCCAAAGAAATTACTCCTTTTGAGGCGAAATGCTAAAATGCAATAGCCGGTTTCTCAAATTAAGTAGTAAATCTAGTTTCTTGCACAGGAAGCTTCACAAAATTGTAAAAAAAGTTTAGTTCGATAATTATGATTGCATGAACTGAATGGAATGGTAATGGCAGAGATTTAGTGTTTAATCATCTAAGGCAAAGGTTAAGCGCTTCTGTTAGATAGAAGCTAAGTTGTACTATTCTGAGGAACTAATATTTTGACTGGCTCGATGGTGCATTTGGTAGTAACCCTGCCCTATGCGCTAAGAGTTGTATGTTCGATCCCCACCCAAACATTCATGTGATGAATACTTGTGTTTGTTCTGTGTCTGGGTGTTAATATCTAATTTTAAAGTAGGTATATTTGTAATGACACTGTTAAATCTGATATCCGTAACACAAGTGCTTATATGCTACTTAGGTCGGAGACAGATCAATGCATCTGATGTCGTCGGATATTAGATATATTTTATGTTCTTCCAGCTTTTCCTAAAGTGTGGGGTGTAAGCCATTGAAGGGACCTTAACGGAAAATAATGATTGAAAGACATACCTTACTTACACGGAAAACCGCTATAGTAGCTCGGACGAAGAGTTCCGATTCTTTGAGAACACGTACATTTTATTCACGTCTATACTCATTTAAGTACCCAAGTAGATAATAAGTCTATTCCACATGCCATAGATATAATTTTTGATTAAGTGCATCTTGTTTATATTTATTACTTTGAGAAAATAAATGTATTGTACTATTTCTTCTGTTATTATTTACTAAGTACCTATAAGAGGTTTAGCAATATACGGTAGTTAGGCAATTTATTTGGGCCTGGGAGGCTGTGGTAGGTATTTTTAACTTTGACAGAACTCTTGGATATGCGGTATCAGTAGCCTGCCCGGGCCATGTACCTACTTACATAGGGAACCTCTATGCGTATGGATGAGATCAATCAATTTATAATCAATCAGAATCTATGGTATTACAAATATATAGGTAAGTGCTTAAATATTTTATATTAATAGATATTATAAGGTTTAGCAATTAAATAAAACGAGGATATACATAATGTATAATATTTATTGCTTGAAACAAGGTAAAAACTGACAAAAATACATTACAGAGCATCAAATATAATTCGGCAGGCAACCTGCTCAACAACGATTCGAGTCTATAAATGGCGATTAAGTTAGCAAGTAAAATAAAGTTTTGCATACATGATACCAATAATTTGTTGACGTAAGCATAGGGGTATAAATAAATTCTCCACACTCGACACTAATTCCAAAGTTGCAAACTAAGCTTGTGCTATGGATACTAGGTTTATAAATATCCATTACTCGAGTTCAAATGTCCATGTTCTTCACACGAAACATTTGCATGTATGGGGTACGACCTTTGCTTACGAGTTCAAATACAAAATTATGTTTACGATTAGGTCTATAAGTCCCAGACCAACATGGGACAGTGGGCTGGGTTGGATGGAAAGCTGTGATAAAGGAGTGACAAGTGGCTAGCTCGTCGCCTACTCAGTCACACATACCCAAAAGCCCGTAAACCAATTAGTCGCCTTTTACGACATGCTAGGCAAGAACCACAGTTGGCACATTCAACGAACTGCCGACTTATACTCGCCACTCTGTAATCACGCACAGACAAACAGACATTTTGTGTCGACATAGCTCTGATATTACAAATTCGCTATAAAAAGCGTCGGCTGTACATAGACACTAGATCCATACAATAAGGTGCCGAAGCCGACAGTAGTGATATGCCGGATATTTAACATTATCCGCGGATATAAAAGTCGGAAACGGATATTAGTGTGTTACGTATACGGATATCACCTTTTAACTCAGTCAGCGATAGTGTGAGTGACTCTAAAGCGACAGTTGCGTATTGTTTAATGTCCATCATAAATAATCATGTCGTTATTTAACTATAATTAATGCTGGAATGTTTAATTTCAGCAACAGAAACAAGTTATTCATGATATTTCATCCAAAAAGAAGAATTGAATATTAATAGTAATTCAATACTATTTTTAAAAAGGCATACTACACGTACTGAAATTTAGATCCGTTCAAGATCTGCCAAAGAGATTCGGACATTTTCCTCCTCCGAATATTCGCGGATACGGATATCAGACACATCACTAATCACTAGTACGGACACCTATTACATAACAATTCTCACATACAGCATACAAATACAAGAATTTGTGCAAAATACATCAGTGAACAATAAGTTAAATAAAAAATATACCATTTGGTAGTAATAATACTATTTGTTTACAAAAATAAAAACATTTCTCGAGTCTTTCGCCGTTCCTTAGCATCGTCATCGATAAACTATCTTTTTAATAAATAAATACAGAATTAATACTACCACTTACAAGTATTATAAGCTACCTATATAAAAGTGATGCCAGTTTATGCAACAAAAGTCTACTATAAATTTAATTAAACCTATGTATATTTGTACAAAATCATTATTGCTTTGTTAAAAGAGCCTATATATTAATATAAGCTACTTAATTATAGGTGTGCTGGGCGATAGTATGGGTGTTAGTTTGGTATATAAGTTTATTTTAAAAGGACACAACCAGGAGTAAACCATTACATTCCGTATCAATCATACAAGGCCATAATTTTCTAGAGGCCTCAACTTTTATAAGCAAGTAGAAGTCGTTCATAACAATATATTAGTTAATTAAGTCATGAACAGTCCCCGTAATCCCATTTGACACGGTACCTTCGTTTAGCTAAACCGGCCGGATTATCCATGAGGCAGACTAGGCAACTTCCTAAGAGCCCGCATCAGGTAGGGGCAAACTAGCACCTTTATTTTAGGATATGAGAAATAGTATGCCCCATGATACTAAACGTTGGGTAATGCCTAGGGCCCTTGAGGTGGCTAATCCGACCCTGGCTACACCACTGGTTATGTACTACTTAAACTATCCGTTTAATCGTTACGGTAGACAATGCCTCTCAATTTTGGTATATTAATAAGGAAATTACTTCAGACACAGAACTTAACATAGCCTGCCAATTATAATAGGGATGTTGACTGGCTAGTCAATTGAGATACTTTTTAAGAGCTGTCAAAACTAAATCACTTCTTAGATTTTGTATATGCGCTTGTCAACGTGTGACGTCACTAGTTTGTTATAGTCAACTGACTTAATATTAAGCAGTTTAAGTAAAATTAAAAATCTTAGACTCAATATGATTGAAAATCAATAAGGCTTAAAAGCATACTACGATACTTTCTTTTTCAGAATTGATATTTCAAAATTAAATATAAATGGTGTCAACATCCCAATTACACCCGTATTCACAAATACACAGTCCTGGATTTACACTAGGGCAATCAGGGCTCGTGACCAGGGCGACAAATATTTAAAGAGCGGCAAAATCCGTAGGACTAAAACTTGAAGTTTTACAAACATTGATATATATCAGTGCGTTCCTTTTAGCAAGCCATTTGATTCATAAAAGAAACTTGGCTCGCGATTGGTTAAGCGAACGTGTTGTGTTAAGTAAAGTTCTGCGATTGGTCTATTTATATTAAGCGGTACATATCAAACTTTGACAGTGAGCTGAAAACACCGTTAGCCGAGTCCGCTCGTAGGTGCAGTAAAACTGCATTGTACCTAATATTTGTGAATATGCGTGTCCCTACCCAAACCTTGGCCCAAGATATTAAAAGCACTAAAAATAAATAATTCCTCAACATAACATTCCTGATTAAGAGCCTCGTCACACTTGATGAATATCTCACACACGTAGGTAATACGCGACAGGTCGAGATGGCAATTTTCTAGGGGTGATGTCCCCGTCCTCGTGGGAATACGGGGATGAAATATAGCCTATGTTACCCGCTGATAAAGTAGCTTTCCATTGGTGAAAGATTTTTTATAAATCGGTCAAGTAAGTTCAGAGTCTGTTCAATTCAAACAATCAAATCTTTCCTCTTTATTAGTATAGATGTCAAAGGACGACGTTGGAACCAGAGTTATATAAGGGACATTTTAAATAATAATAATAATAAATTCTTCAGACTGGCACACCAATTCCCTAGTCCCAAACTAAGCTTATAAGCTTGTACTATGGATACTAGGTGAACGGATAGACATACTTAAATACCTTTATAAACATCCATGACTCGAGTACAAATATCCATGTACATCACACGAAATATTTGCCTCTAGCGGGATTCGAACCCGCGACCCTTGGTTTCGTGGCCGGGGCCAGTTTTGGGAGTATGGACACAATTGTAAAGAAAAATCATAAATTGTTTCAGGCTACAATGATCAAGCGCTTCCCATTTCTCAAGGAAAAATACTGGGAAGCACTTAGACCAGTGTGGCCTGAAAGAATTATAATTTTTCTTTGAAATTATGTAAAAAACCTATTTTTGCCATAAATGTAACTTAAATCACTCTGGTTCTAACGTCGTCAAAGAAGCTATGTACATCGACGGTTCGCAAACGATATGGCCCAAGAACGTGTAACTAAAATAAACAGCAAGAAATGCATCAAGAGCTGTTTTGCCAAAGCCATATTTACGACCTGAAGTCAAATCTATATTTCAGGTTCGTCGGCCAATGTTCCTCCCGGTAAAATATACTTATAACATAATAGCAAATTTTAAGTGGTATTCGCAATATACGGCGTTATATGTACCTTCAATAGTTGCGCGCGGAAGCACTAAGGTCAATGACCGTTACTGCCCTGTTGACCGGTGCGAACTATAGCCCTTTCGCACAAGATCAAAGTCAAGTATGCCGAGGCACTCACTCATATAAAACTCCGAAAAACAAGACAAAACAAAATTATATATCTTTACGATTGTAAAATAACTAACATTTAAAATAAAATCTTACACAAATATCGTGACGTTTCAAGACGCTTACTCTGATTTGTACAGACTTAAGAGCTATATTGGCTAGCCACGGATTAGTCAAAAAAGAAGGACTCTGCACTGTCATACTACACCGTGAAGCCAGCTTTATGCATGTGTTAATGAAACTTAGGGATACCAGATATTGGTAATTTAAAGCGCTTAGTCAATGTGTGATGAAGTTGCGTGTCAAGTTTGAGCTGCGCAGATACCTAAACGTCTAGTTAGTGGCGCCGAGTCCTTATTTTTTTACTAGTCCGTGTGGCTCGCAAAGTGTTCAGTTCACAAGACGTTTTAATTGGTATATAACGCATTTCCTGGAGTACATATGTACTTACAAACTAGTGCGTAGTGACAGAATACGCGACAATTTTTCTCAGATCTTGATGTTTCCATAATGGATTACAGAATATGCTTGTGCATTGTATGATTGAAGCTAAAAACACCAGATCACTAAATAAATTTTACAAATAGTACTTAGCACAAAAAAACATGTGTAAATTTTCAAAATGGATTCTCAATTTTTTTAAATATATTATATTTCTATTTAATTATAAATGGCCCCAATAGACCTCAATGACACAACAAACCAACTAAAATTAAACAAAACTAAAATAAATAATCTTAAATTATGACAACTTAATACGCATAATTCAAATCTTAAAATCTCATTGGTTCCCGCATTTACCGCAAAATGGTCAAACAAAAGAGAACTGACCTTAAAATTAGTCTATGGTCTTGTTATTCCACCTCTTTCTCTTTGGTCTTCTCAAAGTCGCGCCGTTCGTCGTCCATCTATGGATGAAAAATACCTGTTTCACTTTAGAGTAAGCGTCTTTCGAATAGCAACCTTATTCCGTAAACAATTTGGTACAATATTGGGCTAGTAATCCGTACATGTAATAAATAATTTAAATAAATAATTACTGGAAATTCGGCCCACACTAAAACTAGAAAATCTGCCAACATAAAGTGAAAAATGAAACGTAAAATAAAATATAATCTTTCTCAAATCAACAACACTCCAATTTAATTATGCGTTCCACATGACGATCGTAAAGACCACATTAAATACCCTCCTTTTTAAAAAAAATAAATGAAAGATTTTTATTTACGTGTTAAAGTTAGCAGAATTCTTTCAGTTAGATATCTTTTAAGTATTTTACATACCTAACGAATAATAAATCATTACTAAATATCTGTTAAATATTATACTTCCAAAGCAAAGACATTTAAACAAAGCTTAATATTGAGAAAGCAGTCTCTGCGATCGACAAGTGGAACACATCTAGTCACTGACATAAAAAATAAATACTTTCGTCAAACTCTCCCCACATCAAAATACAACTATTAATTTTTACTGGTCTTAAACATACATTTTATTTTCAATAGAAAACAGTCCTACTGTCCGTTCAAATTTATCTTACCAAACGACAAACCGACAGCTTGGCAAAACGCCAAGACGTAAAAACGCACGAAAGGTCGTCCATTTTAGACAGATTAAAAATAGACATTAGTTTTTCGTTATTTTATCTTTCAGTGTTATAAATAATTGTTAATTGGTAATCTTTGTTAATCCAACACATCATAGGCAAAAAACTAAAAAATACATAAATAATTTTCATTTCGGTACATTCCTCGTTTAATCCGACGATATATTTCAGACAATTTTGCAAGATAAAGTAAATTTTCAAGGCGTTGAAAATCAATATCCAACATTAACGAAAGGCAAGCAAAACAACAAAGAATCAATGCATCATTTTGACAGATGTCGACGCGGTTTCCGCCAACGCCGTCCATCTCGGGACAGATTAAAAATACGTAATTTTTTTTGTTAATTCTGGCCCGAGGACATTCGCCGCTCCGGCTCTAGCAGCTTGTCGACGAGCGGCCCGGCCCGCTCCGTGTCGTCGCTGTCCCTATCGGATGTCTTTTTCTCGATCTGAAATAGTGTTGTTTAAAAAAAAATACAGTACGTTTCTATACAGTTGCAGACCGTAAGGGCTTTTTCGAAGTCATTTCTTTTTAATACCAAGAAATTTACTCCTTTTAGTTTACAATATTAGACATCAAATAAATATTAAATTTGTGTTTACACAATACACTAAGAGGAATTCAATATCCAGCGACATTTGGGTCAATCTTTTCATGTTCTTACCTCACTAAATGACCCAGCCAGGTCAGTATACTACACCTGTAGTCAGGTTAATGAATACACAAGAGTATGCGCTACTCACGTCAGGCTCCCCCAGCAGCGTGTTGGCCAGGTAGGGCGCGCGCAGCACCCCGCGCCAGTACAGCTTCTCCAGCGGCCGGTTGACGCACCAGCCGGCGCAGCGCACGCCCAGCGAGCGCCAGTACTGGATCTCAGCGCTGGAAAAGAAATAATAGATTTTTTATCCCACTGTGCAAAAGGCAAGGTAGACATTTTCGAGAGCTGTACACATCTATGTAATGTATATCTGTCTACAGCGATAGTATAAATCCATCTCAGAGGAAGCGAGAAGTCTGTCTACAGCTAGTACAAATCCGGCTCGAAGGATCATGATCACAAATTTCAAACGATTCAAAAACGCCTTTTGGTTAAAAATGAATCGTTGAATTCGTATCACCAGCGAAGGGTATTATTTGTTGATTGTAATTGCAAAGTTTATAGCATAAGATGAGTGATCGATCACTTCTCCGGAGCCTGAATATTTTAACTTACTTTATCAAAATGACACACAACTGTGAAAATTCAAACGGCTCCATTGGGATGTTGACTGGCTAGTCAATTGAGATACTTTTTAAGAGCTGTCAAAACGAAATCACTTCATTGATTTTGTATGGGCTTGTCAACGTGTGACGTCACTAGTTTGTATAGTCAACTGACTTAATATTAAGCAGTTTTTGTAAAATCAAAAATCTTAGACTCAATATGATACAAAATCAATAAGGCTTAACAACATACTACGATACTTTATTTTTCAGAATTGATATTTCAAAATTAAATATAAATGGTGTCAACATCCCAATGATGTGCCGCATTGCGCCATGCCTAAACGATAGTGTTGATGCCACTTCAGCTACTAGTAGCAGCGACTCACGGGCTGACGATGTCCTTGTGCAGCAGCACGGCGCTGACGCCGCACCAGCGCGCCGCCCAGCGCCACGCGCACGCGTGCACCCAGTCCGCCGCGCGCAGCACCGCGTGCAGCGGCAGGTTCTCGCCGTACCTGCCGCGATACCACATTACACTCTCAGTATCATCATCATCATCATCATGATGTCAATAATCATAATTTAAACTACAAGTCATCCGCTCACATAGCTTTCGCACACGTTTCTTACACACCCATAGCCGACACTCACGCAAACTTCTCTCTTACGCTTGCCAGCCACACATTACACACACATTATTCCTTACAACACCTCTCGCACACATTTCCCATACACACGCACCCCAAGCATCACTCACAAACGTCCCCCTTACACATCTCTCGCACACATCCCACACCAACACACATCAACCCCGTCCTCACCTCGGCCTGTCATACAGCGCGTTAAAGTACCGCGTGACGTCACTAGGTGTGTAAAATTTTACCGTCCAAGTGACTGAAGCGCTGTATCTTACGTAATTTTTCGAGTATCAGATAAAGCAAAAAATACGTATTCAACATGTTTTGATAATCTAACTTACGGACTAAAAAAACATTTTGAGATTAATACCTTATTATGACTAATATTTTTTTCTTTCCCGAGAGAGGGGATTGAGCCAAATTGCTTTCCGCCTCCTCAAATTCGCATTATGCTGCTCGCAAATAGTGCCAGGTGTAACAAACCACCCTTTCTTTCCACACCATTTCACTCATCACTCACAAACGTCTCCCTCACACAACTTTCACCCACGCCCCACACATCACCCCGGTCCTCACCTCGGCCTGTTGGGCCCGTTCTCGGCGTCGTACTCGTGCGCGCTGAAGCAGTACGGTCTGTAGCTGACTGCGCCCACTATCTGGGGGTCCTTCTTACGGATCTGACGATGAGAACAAGAAGTTTAGTAACAAAAACAAATATACGGAGTCAAACTAAAAGAGAAGCTAAATGTTTTATTATTTTGTACCAATTTTCAAGAATTTGCATGAATATTTTGCTACTGAAGGCGTCCCCGAAGGCGCAGGCAGAGTCAAAGGGGCAGCAGGCCCCTTTGACTTAAAACCCAATATACCTTTAGTCGGCTTTTACGACATGCTAGGCAAGAAACACAGTTGGCACATTATTTTTTAAGTTTGCTAATAAAATAGCTTCCTGTATGTAATAAGTACTTTTCCAATAGGTATGAGATATGGATGAGTGAAGACCATACCTGGTATAGCACGAACGGGTTGAAGCAGGTCACAGCGGCGTACTGGTACAGCTGCGGCCGGGTCGAGAACGTCCGCAGGACTCCGCTGATCAACTGCAACAATAAAATATCATACATAACATACATAACATCACGCCCATAATCCCCGAAGGGGTAGGCAGAGTCGAAAGGGCAGCAGGCCCCTTCAACCACATTCAGCCAAAAATAAAGCCGGGCTGGGTTAGATGGAAAATTGTGAAAAAGCAGTGACAAGCGGCTAACCTGTCGCCTACACAATCACACACCCAAAACCCGATATATCATTAGTCGCCTTTTACGACATGCTAGGCAAGAACAACAGTTGGCATATTCTTTTTAAGTTCCAGACCAACATGGAACAGTGGGCTGGGTTGGATGGAAAGCTGTGAAAAAGGAGTGACAAGTGGCTAGCTCGTCGCCTACTCAGTCACATACCCAAAAGCCCGTAAACCATTAGTCGCCTCTTACGACATGCTAGGCAAGAACCACTGTTGGCACATTCTTTTTGTCCCAGATCAACATGGGCCAAGTCCCAGACCAACATAGGACTGGGAATAAAATATCAACTACATTACATTTGGTGTACAACCGAAATGAAAAGAAAGCTTCGTTTTTTATATCCTTTGCGGCTAAAAATGTTTTTAATATAAAAATATTTTTTTGCACACTTAGGTAAAGAAAGAGCTCACGCAGTGGATAGAATAATATATCGCCAATAGGCTATTTTCCTCAAATAATGTTTATACTCCACTATAGAGATTACAAAAAAATATTGCTTATGTATTTTTTCTTATGTTCAACGAACTAAAAATTATGAAGATACAGCGCGTTAAAATACCGCGTGACGTCACTAGGTGTGTAAAATTTTACCGTCCAAGTGACGTAAAGCGCAAAATCTTAGATCTTTAAAGCGCTGTATCTTTGTAACTTTTCGAGTATCAGATAAAGCAAAAAATACGTATTCAAAATTTTTTGATAATCTAACTTACGGACTAAAAAATTTTTTGAGGATAACACCTTATTACTATTAATTTTTTTCTTACCCGAGAGAGGGGGTTAAGCCAAATTGCTCAAACCTCCCTCTCTTCCCGCACTGCTTCGCCCCTGTATGGTGTATAAACCTGCACATTCAAATTATGGACGTGTAACTACAATCCAAACAGCTGCTCCCACTCACCTGCTTATCCTCCCCCTTGACGTCGATGATCATCCTGACCCGGTTGGCAATCAGGTACTCCAGGGCATCGTCCAGCAGGCATAGGTGCACCTCCTTGAAGTGGTGTCTGAGAGCAATAAATATACATACATAACATCACGCCCATAATCCCCGAAGGGGTAGGCAGAGTCAAAGGGACAGCATGCCCCTTTAACCACATTCAGCCAAAAATAAAGCCGGGCTGGGTTAGATGGAAAATTGTGAAAAAGCAGTGACAAGCGGCTAAGCTGTCGCCTACACAATCACACACCCAAAACCCGATATACCATTAGTCGCCTATTACAACATGCTAGGCAAGAACCACAGTTTGCATATTCTTTTTTAAGTCCCAAACCAACACGGAACAGTGGGCTGGGTTGGATGGAAAGCTGTAAAAAAGGAGTGACAAGTGGCTAGCTCGTTGCCTACTCAAACATGTCACATACCCAAAAGCCCGTAAACCATTAGTCGCCTTTTACGGACTTGCTAGGCAAGAACCACAGTTGGCACATTCTTTTTTTTTTTCGTCCCATGCAATATAATGCTTCCCATAAGGTAAGCATTATATTTAAGCATATGGCTATTTTTTTATGTAATGGCCATAAGCCTTTGTTGAGATTTATGTTTAATAGAGTCAGGACTTAATTTGAATTGCAGATATTTTCTGCGATTTGATACAAAATCCAAATGATTAATGGAGCACCCTGTTTACAAATGTAACGCAAGTACCCTAAAGCGTGGAGCCTGTAACATTTGCTACTACAGGCTATATGGCTAATCCGACTCAGATTGCACAAATAGTACACTTCTATTACCAACCTGTTGGGATGCGTAGCGCCCACATCGATGTTCTTGATCGCGTCCCAGTCCATGACGCGCACGTCGGGCACGCTGGCGCCGGCGAGACGCTCCAGCCCCTGGTCGTGCAGGAGGACCAGCTGACCGTCCCGAGAGGACCTCACGTCTAACTCGACGAAGTTGCAGTCGCGTTCTACACACTGGAGATGTACGGGGATGGTGATTAGGGGTTGTAGAGAAAATTAATTTATTTAACATATATACTTAGTTCATGTATAATCTCAATCTTTAGAGCCTGTGGTCTGAATATTAAGTGATTGGTCTATCTTAGCAAATTTTTCGGTGCCCTTCAGTTCATACACATATAGTCAGAAAACCATTTCAAAACTTAAGTACATTAGCATGCCCTTCAGAATGTGCAGAAAAATATAATGCATTTACTGTAAGTTTCCAATAAGTATAGGCACCAATAGTTTGATTTCCGCTCTAGAGTGAGTGAAGCAAGCTTCATACTATTTCTTTGGAGCCCAAACCATCCAAATATCTTCTTCTAAATCAAATATTGAAGATTATCAATAACAAAGAAAAAAAGGATCAGGCCATATGACGTTGAGTTCTCTCTGCCTACCCCGCTAGGGAAGTGGCGTGAAGTTTAGTTAGTTAGTTAAAGAAAAAAACATATATATTCTCCAATTTAGATCAATTTATAAATAATTTTAAGTCTACATAAGCAAAGAAAGTTCTATTTCTATAGATGAGGTCATGCCATTGGCGTGTAACACAAAATGTATAAATATTCATTTTTGCCATCAATAATATATGCATGGTCTGTTGGAGATCATAATGTATTAAGTTAGGTATTTCTTACGTAACATTTATAACTAAGACCATATTGAGAAAAAAAAATAAGTTTAATTATATTGTATAAGGTAATTTTAAAGCTAATAAAATGAAATCTATTTTACTCATAACCTGCAGTAATATTTAAGATTATTTGATAAACTGTATTCACAATATCAAGGTTAATAATAAAGTTTGCGTGTCATAATTATAATAAGTAATTTAAAAAAATATATTACTATCATCAATGTGGGATATTTTTAACAATCCAAAAAACTAATTTAGCAATAAAATAAGTACACAAAAAATATATGATAAAATCGGATCTCAATTCTGTTAAAATAACTTGCAAAAATGTCTCACAACACTATTTTACTACATATGCAAACTTTTTAGTAAAAGAACCTTAATTTTATTTCACAGCCAACATCTAAACTCTTTACTATAACATTCTTTATTCAAACTCCTGAAGTATTCCAAAAAATCTTACATATTTGAACGCCTCTAGTGTATTCTCTGGCGCGTCCAAGCCCGCGCCTCTGTGCGCTATACATCGGACCACTTTCTCTGGATGCAGCTCGCTTTCCTTACTTCCAGGCTCTGGGCCGAATATGCTGACCACACTGCTCTGCATAGGCTTCTTCAGCCTCGTCAGATAGTACGCTCCAATCCCCAAAATACCAACATCGAGCCCAAAGGGCAAAACTGTGTGCAACATAGAAATCATCACATAAACTGAATTAAAAACGTAATAAAAACTATTTAGAATAAATTTAAAGGTCGTTATAAACATTTTTCTCGTTCGTTCGACGTTTGTTAGTCCAATTTAGGTTAGGAATATCGAAAATAAATAAAATAGATATAAGTGGGAGGGGTGTAATTTTGACACTTGTTGTGAATGAATGCGTTTTGTTTCGTTTTGAACTGTGACTAATGCAGATGAAACGTAACATACGTTTTGATATTTCCATTTAAAAAAAACCATCATAAATCTAAATGTTACCTATTACCAGTAAATTAGTATAATCGTTAGTCGTCGATAAGTCGATAATTTATACACATTATACTATAAAATGAATACGATCTTAACAATTGAAGAAAATGTAAAAAAAGTGAAGTGAAGTTTCGAACCACAAACATATATTATATTTATGTACCGAACCTGACGTACCTATATTTAATTTACCAATTTGTCAAGATTTTAGTCTTCGTGCATGTTCGTCGGTTAAGAACACACTTTACCAAAGGTTTTGTTCATAATTTTCCAATTTGTTCATGAAAAGTCTGGTCTGCCATTCCATTTACGCTTATGTAGGTAGGTACATATTTATAATATTTTAATCATCAATTTTCTTTTAACCATCCGCCTAACTTACTCAAACTTACCTACCAGATGCCCGTTCTTAGTCAAGAGTCCGTTCCTTAATCGGCAAAGATGATGCATCCCGGAGTTTTAGTGGGTATAAGTAGCCCAGCCACTACCATCCTGGCCTGAGGAGGGAGACTCCTGGTTCCGGGACCCCTGGGAGTCCCACTTAACCATTTCGCCCCCGCCCAAGTAGGATGCATTATGCATTGCTCCGGATTAAAGAAAAAAAAAAAGGAAAAGTGTAGTAGAGATGAAAACAACTCCAAATTTTTTACATATTTATTTGTGAACCAACATTCCAATAATAGGTACATTTTCATTAAGCTTCTAGTCTTTAAAGTAATTTTAGTATCTAACTTAAACTTTGCAGAATCCAAGTGCAGCAAGAGATAGACAGACAAACTATAGACAATTAATAACGGAATGTGACAACACCTCTAAGAGGTTAACAACTTTTCTAGTCATATAATAGAATGTGAAAATTACGAAAGCGGAGTCTGAAGATTAAAATCTAACTGAAAATAACAGCAACGTAGTCAGAAAGACGCATGATTATCTTTAACGTACACAAATACATATATAATTGGCTTAAGGCCTAAACTGAATGTTGCGAGCTGTAAACGGTCTGATGATCCGACCAACCACGCTTCGCACTATGAACAAAATCGTCTCGACCACGGTGAGAACGCTTGCGCCGACGAAGAGAGCCGTGGTGCCTCCAAGGGATGCTGCAGGAAGTAATTTAATGATATTATTACAATGTGACGACATATATAGACACTTTGAATAAGCCACAAAACAAACTCTAGGTATAGTTCCAATAAACGTATAAAGATGATGTTGATTGGCCCGTCGTCATCATGCCTTAATTCATGGGCGTACGCAGCTTTTGGTCCAGGGGGAGGAACACAATTCTTTTTGGTCCAGATGGGAGCAATACAATACTATTGATTGTAAATAGACGCGCAGGCGGACTAATCCTGTTTTAGGCCCGGGGCGGCAAAGAGCTGTACGAGGCCCCTATTAGGGATACGAGATTTTAATCTGTATGTTGGCAACACGATATCTGGTATCTGTCTGTCTATGGAGTGCGCGCTCTCTCGACTCTACTGCTTTGTTCCGTGTGTGAAAATTCTGTGTATAAAAAAGAACGTTTATGCAAAAGTCCCAGTTTGTTTTATTAAATAACTAGAAAAACAAACACATAGTACTTACCCTGTTATTGAAAGGCATCAAAATACATCTAACTAGTTCACACACATATCACGGGAATATAAACAAATGGGATAAAATTCATGTGCTGTGCTCAGATGCATCAATATCATTTATACGTGGGCAGATTATTAATTACATTTAGTAGTTAATATTAAACGCAACATGCAAATATGCACGTGCGCGTACGCAGCTTTTCGTCCAGGAGGGGCGAAACAATATTATTGATAGGTATAGTAAATAGACCTTGGCACACAAGTTCCAGGGGAGGGGAGAGGCTGCCCCCCTCGACCCCCTTGCTTAAGCCCATGTATGCAAACATGCAAATGTGCAAATATAGAAGCAGCATGCATAATTTCTATCGGCACACCGAACAAGTCCTCCAGAGTGAATATCACGTCGCGGTTGAGGCGAAATTTAGGGGGGATGATGTTGATGCGGATCGTTGAGGCTATTCCCTCCTCCCCTCCGGCGATCGTCGTATTCATGTTGGCAGAAACAAGTGTACGTCATTCAGGCAGCTTCGGGAATATTAACTTAAAGCTTTTAGAATACATGAGGAGGATACCTTTATTAATAATTAATAATAATATGATGAGAAGAGAGGAATGACATGTGACAAAGAGAGTGATTAGTATGAATGTTAGTGGATGGAGTGGAAGAGGAAATAAGAGATGGATGGATTGTTTGAAAGATGATATGAGTGAAATGGGAGTGGATAGCTTGATGACGGCTGACCGGGACGTATGGAAGAGGAAGACATGCTGCGCCTACCCCAGATAACCTGGGAGAAGGGCAAGAGGATAATGAATATTAAAGTGGGCTTATAACTAAACAGGTCTATGGACGTTTGCAGCACCAGAGGTAACAAGACAAGCGATAGCGACCTTACAGGAGGGCTGGGAATCCAAAAATATCTTAAACCAAGCCAAAAAAAATACGGTTTTCTATAATAGAGTACTATAACGGTTCGGGCCGACCGTTTTATCCTGCAGTGTTTAATTACAGCATGTTTCGACCATAAAAAAAACATGTAGATGAAATCGAAACTAGTACTGGAGGAAAGAGCAGATAAAATACTCTCATAGAATACTGACTCTCACACATTCTACCTTCTTTATTTGATGACTCTGTCAGTTGCCGTTACATATCAAGTAACTCGAAGAACAGATAATGCTCAGCGCGTTTCATTTTATCAATACTATTGATTGTTAGATTGAAAGTCATATGTAGGTTAATCTTTTTAAATATAACGACCATTACATATTGGAAACTGTTCCAAACACTGGAAAATAATCCCAAACACTTACCTATTAACGACCTTTTTTGTATGTGAATAGAAGTTGAGCTCGGCACACTGAGGAAGGCAGGAGCATTTTGCAAGGTTCTTAGGGAGGTTGATGAGAATCTCCACGTTGCGTCCGATGCACGCCATGCCTTGTGCGTCGCACGGCACGCCATCTTGGAATGCGAAATGGCGGCGAGGTAGCAGCTGATAAGATCACTAATTTGCGAAACACTGAACGGAGATTAAATTAAGATGTGATTTTTTTAGAACCTGTGACAGATTTTTCGTTTGACGTTGGAGTGACAATTTTATAAATAAATATAAGGTGTGTTTTGTGCCAGTCGGCGATTCAGTCAAATCGAAAGGAGGATGATTCAAAGTTTTGAAAGTGTAAGTTGAAAGTGGTGATTTTTTTTTATTTGACCAATAGTTTTTACGTAAACAAACATATAGGTACTCATTAATATTAGCTCAGATGTAGATTTCAAATAATATTAGACGATTTTTAGTACCTACGCAAAGACATGTAATTTTGTGGTTAAGACATCTTATTGATCCTTTGACTCCATCTACCCCTTCGGGGAGTGCGGACATGACAGTATGTATGTAAACATGTACAAATGACACTAACCTCCTTTGACGTAGAAAAAGGGCCGACACCCGCAAAACATTAGCGCCATGCGGTTTCTGCAGTGCATTTGACACAGGCCAAAGCTGTATGCCTAGAATAAAATAGGAACCTTGAGCAATGCTGATTATATCAGTAGCACTAGGGATAGGATATTAAAAAAAAAACTGTCAAGATATAAAAAGGAAAATTTAACTACATACTTAAATCATTATGAGAGTTAAGTTGATGTTTAAATGTTAGCGATAAAGAGGAAGAGGGTGACAAAAGAAGGTGGATGGATAGTGAGAAATAATTTATTAAAATGACATAGGATTATTCGGAGGAGGACTCAATATTAAATTCTGCATTCACGGAGTCTTTAATTAACATAAAGCTACATCACTAAGAGAAAACACACTGGCTCTGAACCTAGCGATCTGGGAGCAGGGTAAGATGATGATGACCTGAATATTATTGCTGATCCACTCGTCCGGGTACCGGCAGCGCCGCTGGTCCGGCCGTAGCGTCCTCACGCTTGCAGACGCCAGGATCTCGACAGCCTATGTAAAGTAAACATCCATCCTCATAGTGTATTCAACATCCATCCTCCTAGCGTTATGTCCAGTGCTTAGTCGAGGTCCGCTAAGACCAAGACCCAGGAGTTAGCGAGCCTGGTAATTACATTGAAGCGACTGCCGACCAGAGCTTCGTAACCCATATATTGGGGAACCACAATTTTTGGATCATGATTACATATCTATAGTTGTTGGAATGTGCAGATTGCTTCACGATGTTTTTCATCAGCGCCGAGCTATTACTTTAGATACGCTCGGGTTTGAACCCGTACCCCTTGGTTAAGAGGCGCGTATCCTTACCATAAAAACCGTAGAGCTTGTATGAAAAGGATCATGAATATTGAAGAGACGGTGAGGTGTGTGAGGATCGTGCCATATGGCGTTCGGTTCTCTCTGCCTACCCCGCTAGGGAAGTGGCGTGGCATCGTGGTCTGCCTGAATCAGGTAGTCCCCCGACAGAGCTGAGCGGGCGCCGTTTTGACACACATTTGTTTTGTTTCTGTGTTTCTATATTTTTCTTGTAGCTTGTATTTATTTTGTGTGTGTCGTATAAAGTTTATCTATCTGTAGTTTATCTATCTAATAGATAACTAGCTGTGCCCGCGCTTTGACCCGCGTTGATGGTTAATGTTATATAACCTATAGCAGGGATGGCGAACCTTCGGCACGCGTGCCATAGCTGGCACGTTATACAAAATGGTGGGCACGTATTTTCTTTGAGATCACAAATTTATTAACAATGATTGACAATAACATCTTCAACCACTCCCCGTGCACTTAAAGAACCAATTATATTGACATTTTCAAAACTTTGGTACGTTTGTATAAAAAGGTTCGCCACCCCTGACCTGGCCTACCTCGATAAATGGGTTATCAAACACTGAAATGATTTTACAAATTATTTACGGAACAGTAGTTCCCGAGATTAACGCGCAAACAAACGAAGAAACTCTTCAGCTTTATAATATAAGTATAGATAAGATTGTTGAGTAGATATGTGGTACAGCAAAAAGAAAAAGCAGAACGCTCTCAGCCTTTAGCGATATCATGAGAAAAAATGTTGCCTCATCATGGTATTGTACATGCAAGCTTAATGAAACTGGGCAAACTATGCCTCTCAGGCTTACCTCTTTCCTTTTGAAACCTCTCACCTTGAAATCGATGACCAGTTCGTCTCCAGGCATCACTTCTCCAGTGGGATTGGAAATGGCCGTTGAAATCTCGTACGGAGAGTGGACGAAGTACTGCGAATAATAATTCCTATAAAATATTACGAACGCGAGTGTCTGACGCCCCATCTAGATCAGAAAATAGTTTAAGGTTCGTTCGGTCAGTTAGGACTTTAGTTCTTAAAATACTTTATGACCTCTAGACAGAATTAAGAAAAAATCAGTTTACATTTCTGAGTACTGAAACCAATGGAGATGACCCTATGAAAAAAAATTGTCCTATTTTTAATGAGAAACAAAAATGGCGCCTTTGCGTAGTGTCATTCCACTTTAATTATTTACTTATGTACTTTATGTCTCTTATTTATGCTATGTTTCTGAATGTTACAAGTTAGATTATGTTAAAATCACAAATTTTATCAATATTGGCACAAAACACTGCCATGCCATTCCATACTTAAAGCGAGAAACCAAAATGGTAAGCTATATATATATATATATATATATATATATATATATATATATATATATATATATATATATATATATATATATATATATAGATAGAGGTTTATGAGTACAATATGTATATTATTCATATTTGTATAGCAGATTGTTCGTATAGAATAATAGGTCGTCTCTATTGGTTTCAGTACTCAGAGGCTTTGCCAGTTTGTCAAGTCAGCCTCACCCTGACGGCTCTGTTGACGGAGTCGATCCTGACGTAGCACTGCCCGCTGTGGTAGTGGCACTTGTGCAGATGGTCCTGATGCCACTCCACGTCGTGTAGCATGAACTGGAACTGCGCGTAGTTCGAGTTGAAGGTCAGGCACATGCCCACCTCGGTCATGACGGGCATCCAGTAAACCTGCAGACAGAAATCTTAAGTCGGCTCTAGGGCAGGTGAGCGAAGCAATTGCCCTAGGCGCCAGTTATAAAAATGCTAAATAAGATAGAAAATGGCGCCAAAATTTCAAATATGATATTAGTTCCTTTGAGATGGAGTGCCGATTGGATTAAATATTTTAAATCTAGTACGAATTTATATCCAATTGCTTAGCGGTGATGTTGGCCATGATCTAATTACTATGGTGCTCCTATTTAAGAACTAAGAAGGTCAGACGCACTGTGGCGTTACAGGTGCCAAATCTAGAATTGCAATCTAAGGGGACCCCTCCTAAGCACAACAAGACATAACTCCTAGATTATTAAAAGACGATCAGAATATCTGAATTATTTTATCATAACACAACTGATGCCTACCTCCTTGATGGAGTCAGAGACCATGACCTTGAGCAGCATAGTGGGGTGTACGCTCAACGCCAGCTGCAGCAGGTCAACGTTCTTTACAGACTCGTCATTCTGATACTTCCAGAAGTTCTGCAGATTGTTGCGAAACGACACGTCGGAGACCAGCTCTACCAGGCCCCAGTAATACGAGAACTTCGCCGCGTCCAATTCCTCGGTCACGTTCCAGTTCCTAACAATATTGAGATTTCAGTAGATGTGTAAGAAGAATAAAGCAATATTGGAAGTTCCACCAAGGCCCGAAGTCCAAGGAACTAATGCATGAATACAATAGACATAATAATAGGTATATGTTAGTCAGATATTTTCTTTTTTATTAATAAGTTTTAATCAACAAATAAGCCGTGAATGTAAGCCGCTCTCTCACACTAGTGCCACAGAATACCAGTGTCATGGCATCCCTGATGTCACGAGAAAAGTTGAGCGGTGACCATTTCAACAAGTATGTGACAGTTCCTTTGTTTTTTGAAATGTATCTATTTACACGTACTGAATAAATTTTTTTTCTTTCTTTCTTTCTTTCTTTCTTTCTTTCTTTCTTTCTTTCTTTCTTTCTTTCTTTCATATATATCACTTTTTGGGACTCAGTCTGGGACTTAGAGATTCTAAAGTGTTGTGTATGACGTTGCCAATCCTTTCCAGGCTTTGAGGAGGAAGACAAGAGCGCGTAAAACACACTAGCTCCACCATCATAGGGACAGCGAGTCTTCAAAATACGACCCGGTGTTCTCAGTCGCCAAAAAACAGTTTGAAACTTAACTTTACCCCGGTTATCTCTGACAAGGCAGTTCAGCAGTCTCCTTGGCTTTACAGTGCCGAAGCAGCCTCAGCCTGGTTACCTGGCAAAATTGAGTATACTCACATCTCGATGGCCTGCTTCGCCTTGTCCGGCTCGATGCGGTCGGCGAGGCATGCCGTCACGGCCGGGAAGTTGCTCCACCAGCCGCGGTACTCGCGCTGCATTGACACCACGACTGGTTCCGAGTTGTACCTGGACAGGTAATTGACAGTGTTAGGTAAGAGATAGGGACAGGTGAATGACTGGGACAAGGGACAAATAGGTACAGCGGCAGGTAAATGACAGGAACAGGTGAATAACAGGGCCAAGTAACAGATAGGGGTAAGTGACAATCAGGGGTAGGTGACAGACAATGCCACGTAGAGGACACAACTCCTGTCTAGAGTAGTAGACTAAAAGACTAGTAGACTTTTATCAAAAATATATTTTTTGATAAATTTGTAAAAAAAAATCGAAAACTGGCTAATCGCGAGCTACAGAGTTACTTGTAGCACACGAGACCTCCATTATAGCTAGGGGTAGACGACCAGTAGTTACTGCACTAAGTGTTAGCCATGCCAGCTATGCCACTGCACAAATTGTAATTGATTAAAAATTACCTCGACCATTGACTTAGCGCGCAGTAAACTGCTCCGAAGAAGGCGCTCAAGGTCAAAACAAACCATAAAAACCTGCAACAAATTTTAGTGTTTAGAGAAAATATATTATTTGACTGATTCTATGGCGCATTCGGTATGCGCCAGCAGTTGTGGGTTCGATTCCCACACGGGACAAACATTCTTTGTCTGAATCATTGAGCTATTATTAGGTACTACGTATAGAGAAGCTATGTCAAACAAAAATATTATGATGAAGCATGGACTGAGCGTGTTTCAGCATTTGCAGCGCTAAAACTAACAATGTCGTCTAATTAAGCTATTAAAACACGCAGCGCTAGATCGCTCATAAAGTACATTTTTCTCGCGACCAAAACATCGTATACACCGTGAATTTCATGGCGCTTACGCGTGAACGTAGGCGAGTGACTAAACGAGTTGTTGCCGATCGGCAACAACGCACGGCGCAAAAAACTTGTTCGCTGCATCGGTTCCATACGCTAGTAATAATAGTTCAATGGTCTGAATACTTGTGTTTGGTCTGTGTCTGGGTATATTATTTTTACAACTGTTGTTACAACACAACTGCTTAAGCTACTTACTTCGGAGTCACTTAAATAATGTTGTCTGATATAGTAGTTTTCTTATTTGCAGGTTTCCGCAGGATTAGGACAGGAGGTAAAGGGTAGTAGAATAAATTTGAATATACTTTATAACTAAAAAAAAATATACCTACAATAACTTCTTACCGCTTTACTTTAATACAGGTAATTTAAAAAAGCACCATTTTATTCCCAAGACTAAGAATAAGAACTCTTTCACACCAACAGCCAGAAAAAAGACAAAAAAATTCGCAAATAGAACTGCCATCTGTCACAGTGACCAGACTTTTCTTATTTATTTTGGCCCACTATGTCAAAATTTCGTTAAGCAAATATTTGAATTTAAAATTTACCGTTGCCGTTATATTTTTTAGATTTTTACCTTTCGCAGCAGTGAACTCTCTCTTCGACAGTATGCTTCAGTCCATGTAGAGTGGTTTCCCGGCAAAATCCGGCGTAGACTTGGTACACAGGTGTCACCATGGATTCCCTAGTCGATTCCATGATAGACTTCGTGCGAGCGAGACAGCTGAACATTGCGGTAGGTCGTCTCCTTCTGACAGTTCTTCTTCGTATTCTGACCATTACTGTAGTGTGCAAGTACTTGGTAGTATGGAGTATAGATGGAGACACCTTCTATGCTCCATACTTGGTTAATAATTTGTCAATTTTTGATTTAGAGGATCCTCTATGATATGTTTTTAGTGGGTTTTTAAACATAACTAAATAAACTTTACGCCACTTCCCTAGCGGGGTAGGCAGAGAGAACTGAACGCCATATGGCACGATTTGAAACATGCTTTGGAATTGTGAAGAAGTGGTTGATTGAAACATTACACGCCACGCATTATAACCAGATCAGCTTCTTAGGGTTGTTGTAAATAGTTGCAATAACTTTTATATATAGTTACAAATTACACAATACATTGAGTAAGTAAGTAGGTATCTAAGTACATAATGTATTGAGCTACACTAAAAATTATACAAAGTTAATTTAGTTTATGCGAAATCACTTAGGTACCTACTTATTTCACTCATTGTTTTAGGGTACTGATATACTTATATGATTTTGAAAATACCTAAGCAAAAAAATGTTGAGAATACGCTGATCAGTTAGGTAATTGGCTATTTTGTATGAAAAGGTCAAAAAAAATGTTTGCTAATTTTCTGAAATCCTTTAAATTAGTTACTTAAATTCAATATTTGCTAAAAGAAAATCCAAGTCTTATTTACGTTAGTAAGAGAAAAAAAAGTGAAAAAGAGGTCGTTTTAACTTTATGGAAATGTTGTATGCAACGTTAACCGAAATTCAATTTTATTGTGAAATCTTTTTTTAACCGACTTCAAAAATAAAGGTGGAGGTTCTCAATTCGACTGATTTTTTTTTTTAAAACTGTGTAAGTAAATGTATTGAGTTGTTTTCTGTAGTTGTGCCTTAAATAAATAAATAAATACTAGTCCGTGGTTCGGAGCTATGTTTTTGATAATCACACGAGCATTTTTCTAACAGACCTCCTGTTTTAATACCGGGCAGGAAGATATAAAGTACACATGGAGTTGTTCCTACATTGTAATAACATCGCTTAGACAACAATAGAGTAATTATTTGTTTCAAATGTAAATTACGTTTTCGTCAAAAGTGAATAACATACGCCATTACGGGATTATCTAAATGGATCTTAATTGTGAAGTAATTGATGCCGCTCAGTTTGTCATTATTTAAATTTCTTTCTTATCAACTCCCTTCAGATTTACTATAATATACTTACTGGTTTCACGGTCTAATATTCATTCGGTGTACTGCTAAAAACTCAAACGGTGCGTTGGTCAAACGTGCATTGGTTTACAATTCATTCGGTGAAAATTATAAAAGTGAAAAACATTTATGGGATCTATCAGTTGGTAAAATGGTGTTCGAAAACATGTTCGGGACTCTTCAAAGTAGGGGAATCGATTACCTACATACCGTCGTTCGGCAGCGTAACCTCGTAAATGCTTTTGACAAAATTTTACAGGAGGGAAAAAAACTGCCTCCTGAAAAAATAATATGGATCAGAATAGTACTGTTTTTTATTTGTAATCTATGGTACATAATCGTAAGAATTCAAATATCACGTGGCTAAATTTCTGATTTGACTACCTAACAAAACAAACTAAAAAAATAAGCAAATGCGACTTCCGAGGCTTTTACTGCCAAACGACAAATACGAATATTGGTATTATCCAATAATAAAAAAAAATATAAATTTCTTGTGGTGCTGCCATTTTATCTGTTTTTTTTTTTCGAACTAGAACTAAGTTCAATTTAGGCAAGCTTACCTAGCCCTGTTATCGAAACTATAATAAGCCCTGGACTTGGACCATCCAGGGTTGAAGCAAAGAGGGACCTCGAGGTGGGTCGGTAGTGAGGAGACCGACTCCTCCGAAACTGGAACTGCGCTTCGGGAGGCCATGTTGAAGTTCGAGTCCGACAAACCCCCCTCTGTTTCCCCAAGTAGGGTGATGGCTCGTGGGAGTTTTGTATCGCCACATGCATTTGCTGCATACATGTGTAGTTTATATATATTCGTAGTCTTCGGGGCCCCTTTAAACAACTAGAAAGGGGCCTTATTAATGCGACCAGTCTCGTGTTATTTAATTTTTTGTACGTGAGGAATGTATTTACGCACCGTCCAAGTAGACCTGAGTATAGCCTACAAGGGTGTGTCGGACTCGGAACTGGCTGGCAACACCAGTTCCCTACCGACTAAGCTTCACGGCGGCTATTCTTCAGGCGCTGAACCAGTGGCGTAGCGCGCCTTGGCGGGGCCCCGTATAATTTTTTTTTTGGGGGGCCCTTATAAGGGGTAAAGATTTCTCACAAAAGAAAAAAAATGTTTGCATAAAATTAATAGAAATATTTATTAATCATAATTATCTATCTGTCACCTTTTTCAAAATGTTTAACAAACAATTCAAATTCAAATTAAATATCCTTGCCTTTTTTTCGGCAAACTGATTTATTAATTTTGAAGTTTTTCTTAATTTTTGCTTACGCTCTTTGGGGGGCCCCGTGGCCCGGGGGCCCGGTATAATTGATACGGCAGATACGGCGGTAGCTACGCCCCTGCGCTGAACGTAAACTATCGGGATCCTCATGTCGGGATTCGCACGAAAAGCTTACGCAGTGCACGCTGCCGCCTTGCGGCCCATCTCTCTCGAGAGAAAACTTCTTCGCAGAACACTTAGCGTGGTATATAAGACAACACAGACAGCTGTGTGATCCGTATTCTAACAGACAGGGTATGACACGAGTTGTCGTCTTCCCCGGGGACGACTGAGTGCTAGAAGGCTCCCCCGCTAGTGACCACGAACCTTAAAGGCCCTTTTAGTCGCCTCCTATTACCAGTGGCGGATTTACAGTCTTGGCCGCCCTACGCCCCAGGCCATAATTCTCAGTAAGTACTAAAGCGTCTTCACTTAATTTTTATTACGATTGGCCGCCTCTAATATCTGGCCGCCCTAGGCCCGGGCCTACTGGGCCTTAGGGTAAATCCGCCACTGCCTATTACAAGCATGATTACCTCAGGAGTATTCGGAGTCAGGGCATAACCGTGAGTTTAGGGGGCTCTAGGCTAATACTACTTAGGGGCCCACCTAATTACTCACGTAAGACGTAGATTTGAATTAGGTAAATGAATTGAATAGGTTTGATTAATCACAGGATTCGCAGGGCTGCAGACCGTACGATCTGTTTTATTTAATAACATTATGTATTTTTTCGCATTTTCGTCTATTTTTGACTTTGTCTTGACTTAGCTGGGGGCCCCTTGAATCCACGGGGCCCTGGGCTGAAGCGTAAAAAGCCATATGGTAGATCCGGCCCTGTTCGGAGCCCCCCTGCAGGGCGCATCCGTCTCATATTCTGTCTAGTTTACGCTAAGCTATAACTTAGTTATTTAAGTAATCAAAGTAGCAAAATTCACTGTGTAGTAAAACATTCAAAAGACTTGTGGGATTGTAATAATGTTATGTTACATTACACATCCCTTAAGGATACATCTTCAGACCGTGATGCTGTTCCAGGTAGCAGGTGTGCTGACGCTGATATACCTGGTGTACCAGTACTGGGGCGTGCTGTTCAAGGGCCAGGGTATGGACGACGACGACCTGGACTGCCGCCACTCGCCCCGTCTCTCGCGGTCTCGTTCCAGGTGAGGATAAGTTTTGGACTATGGTTGGATACAGGATTTGTTAATTGATTTACTCTTTAGGCAAAAACCAATAAAGAATTGGACCTCCAATTCGGCCCAAATGTTATCACAATTCTTTGGGGTAAGGAAAAAAACATAGTGATGAAGCCTGCAGAAGCAAACAAATATGGATGTATAACCATGATGCAATTTTCCAGTTCCCCTTTGCATGTAGGGTTTTTTTTTTTTTTTTTAAACTTAAGGCTGATTTATTTGCGAGAATTTTTAATTAGGGGATTCATTTGTAAAGAATTGACTTTATCTAATTTAATTGTTGGCTAGAATTTTGATTCCTGCTATTGGATACAGGATGAATGCATACATGTAGGGTTAAAATTGTCAGCTAGGGCGGTCGGTTCAATGTTTCAATTAGGTCCAGCCTTGTCCTGGGTCATAGTTTAAGCAAATCCTGGCTAAGCTCGAGACATAATGCTGGGAAGATGATGTTATCCCAATTCTTTCTCCAGGTCTGCCTCTCGGTCCAGGACACGCTCCAGCCATTACGACTACAAATTAGACGACAAGCATCGCCGCAGGAAGCGCCGCTGCCCTGACTGCAGCCTTTGCAATTTTGACCAATAGATGGCGCTGTATTGAAAAAACAAATACTTAAACTGCCTACGGGGATTTTGACATGAAATAGCCTAACATTTAGCAAGGTCTTTGAAATGAAATAATAACACCTTGAAACCTTTTTTTTTACAAGCTATGGCAAACAAGACTATTTAAAATTTAATACTCATTTTAATGGCTTATGCATTTTTATTCATCTAACGGTGGCATGTTTAGGAAAAAAATTACAGGTGCTTTCCATGCTGTTGTAAATTAAATTTGTTCCTATTTCCTTTTTTAGCTTTAAAATTAACACATAATTGTCTTTCTTAATGCTCAAATTACGTCATTTTATTTATATATTTAAGGATTTTTACAAATAAATTATTCGATTTGACAATATTTTTGATGTTTTTTTATTAAAGCAGTTAGTAATAATAATATGTAAGAGTAGAGATGAGAGCACTCAGAAGTATGTCAGGAGTGAAACTGACTGATAGAATAAGAAACGAAGAAATAAGAGAACGATGGGGAGTGAAAGAAGATGTAGTGACTAAGATTGAAAAAGGCATGCTTGGATGGTTTGGCATGTTGAGAGAATGGATGAAAGAAGATTGACGAAAAATATAAGGCAAGTGTAATTGGAGCCGTCGGAAGGGAAAGACCTAGACGGACTTTCCGTGACCAGATTGGTAATGTAGGTATTAACAAAAGGTCAGGTAAACAGCACCCTTAACCGACGAGCGTGTATGAAAAGATTTATGAATGTAGAAGAAGCGAAAGGTGTATGTCAGGATCGTAGCAAATGGAAGTAGGTACGTGATCTCTGCCAACCCACAAGGGAAAAAGGCGTGACATTATGTATCTATATATGTATGTATGTTTAAATAATATTACTGTTTTGACTCTAAAAGTGTTCCTTGCTTATATCGAAACGGCGACTAATGGTGTAGGTTCTTGGGTTTGTCATTATGTTAGTAAACAACTGGATAGCCATTGCAACTTCTTTACCATTTAGCCCAACTATGTACATAACAGGTTTAATTTGACTAAATGTGTTCAGTTTATTTCTCCTTGAATTCTGCCTACTTGATCCTTGTTTATGTAGTAGGTGTATATCCGGATATACCAACATAATTCGCCCAAAAATTTTTATTGACTGACTCGATGGCTCATTCCGTTGTGACCCTGCTCCATGCGACAAGAGTTGTGGGTTCGATCCCCACCCAGGACAAACATTCTTATGATTAATACCTACTTGAGTTTGTTTCTGTGTCTGGATGTTAATATTAAATATTTAAGTATATATTTTAAACATAAGTTCTTAAGCTACTTACTTCGAAGTCAGATCAATGTAGTCTGATGTTAATTAATTTATTTATGTATTTATTAAAAATGTTTATTACTTTTTGACAGTTCACATAGAACGTAAGTAACCATTTCAGATTAAAAAAAAAAACCTTATTATACGTAGTAATATAAATAAATTTACTCAACAATCTTATTATAATAGCTTATTTAATACATAAAAAAGAGATTGAAAAGCCGTAAAAGCACTCTAATTAATATAATATAACCTAAGCAGTATCATCATATGCACCTACGTATATAATTCTATGAATGTTAATAATAGTAGAATCGGAATTGTAACACGCTCGAGCATCATTCGGACGTCACTTATTCATCTGTCACAGAGCTGTCAAAAATAAATTCTGGACATACTCAAATGTTCGGGCAACCATGGAAGCCCCGCTGACTAGCACAGGTTCTGCTTCAAATACTTAAGTGTTACTAGATGGTGCTTTATTGACATGCGTCTATTATGTCGGTAAAACAGTCTACGAATCCGCAACATTTCATTACAACCAGATCATCATAGAGTAACTCCGATATCGTCTGTGAGATTTCTTCAAGTAAATACTTGTACCTCTGTGTTTACGATATAAATATTAATTTCTGTCGAATTTTAAAATGTGATGTTTAAAGGTACTCAAGATTACAATTCAAGAACATCTTTAAATATCAAAGGCACAGACGAGTAATGTAAAAATCAAAGGTCTGCTTTCAGATATTACGATAAAAACGATATGCAAAAATAACACGCAACCCCGTTTTTTGTGTAAAGTTTTTACTCGAATCATCTGTTAAAATTAAATAAATTTGCTAAAACATAATTTAATTTAACGAAAACAGGATTTTACCAAAGATATTAATATTTGTAGGTTTTATTTAAATTCATTTACGATAATTGAAATATCTGGTGTCGTTATGTTTAAAGTATCTACTTTTTTTTTCTAACCGACTTTTAAAAAGGAGGATGTTCTCAATTCGAGCGTAGGTAAGTACCTATGTTCGTTTTTTTTACATTAATGTGTGACTTCACACCTTTTTCTTGGTGAATTGTTTCAACTGAGCCACAGTAGTGTAACATAATATAGCATCCAAACATAAATTTCCGGAACACCGCTATGTCCAGCGATATCCGAACATGGTTTAAAAAAAAATGCTCTTTGTTGACAGACAGCCCAGATTCGCGCTTAAAACGTGCGATGTTATTGTATAACGTATCAAAAGAATCAAAACAAACGAAAACTATACAAATTCGACAGATTTTTTGAGATTTTCGCCCTATAACTTGGTGTGTGAAGGATCAAATTATTTAAATACGTCCATTTGAATCAATAACCCGCTGATTTCAACATTAGTTAAAAAACCGTGGGTACAACACAACATGATTAACATTTTTTGTAGTATGTACCTATTCGCTTGTTTTTTTATTATTTTTTGTGTGTATATATGTGTTCACAAGTGCTTGTGCCTTGTTCACTGCATGGTGTGATTGTAACAAATGTCTAAAAGTTAAGTCACAATGGAATTTGGAAAATAATCAACCTTGAGATTACAGTTAGGTACTTTTTTAGGAAGACATGAATATTTAATTTACGGTGATAGTTCAATTGTAACAACACTTACCTCTTATGTGAGAAGTGCGGGCTTAAATCCAGATACATACATTTGGATTTTTCAGATCTATATTTGTAGTCGTCAAATATTGTAAGATCTATAATGTGTATAAGAATGGCAAATAAATATTTATTATTATTATTATGTATACCACTAGTACAGCGGTGACGAAAAACTTTGTAATGAAACCTGTACATTCCAACAGATAGATGTTTCACCATGATACTAATTGTCTAGTTCCCCTTCTATATACAATCCTATTATATTAGTAAGGTCAGATCCGCAGTTGCTTCAATGTAATAACCACCTGCTTACTGCTGAATCATTATTAAGCATGGTCCATAATGGGAGAAAAATATTGATATTTACAGCAGTATAACAGTAATTCGATTATATGTACATATTATATCAGACTACATCTCATACATTGATCTGACATCAAAGTATGTGGCATAAGCACTTGTGTTACGGATATCAGAATCAGCAGTGGTATACAAATATATACTTAAATATTGGATATTAACACCCAGACATAGAAAAAACTTACTTAAATACATTTTTTGCCAGACTTGACTGGCCCGTTGGTTGAGTGGTCAGAGATCCTGGGCAGGAAACTGAGGGTTGCGGGTTCGAATCCCGCTAAGGGCAAATATTTCGTGTGATGAACATGGATATTTGTACTTGTGTCATGGATTTAAGTATGTCTATCCATTCACCTAGTATCCATAGCACAAGCTTATGAGCTTAGTTTGGGACTAGGGAATTGGTGTGCCAGTCTGAAGAATTTATTTATTTATTTATTATTCATCACACTAATGTTTGTCCTGGGTGGGATCAAACCCACAACTCTTGGCGCATGGGACAGGGTCACTACCGAAAGCACCATCGAGCCAGTCAAAACTTGTATGCTTTCAGCAGTGCTGTTCTAGAAGACTTCATCAAATTAGACTGTAGATTGTTGATTCGAAGACAAGCAGTCAAGCTAACGATGAGTGCCCGACGTAGAATCTCAAAGATACCAGAGGATAAGCTGGAGCGAATGCTTTTGCCGGACGCTCCACCGCGCAAACGAGCTACAAGGTAATGTATTTTCAGATTGTCTACATGTAATACATTCAGTAAATTAAATTAAAAGATTTTAAATGAAATAAATGAAAACTAGCAGGTAATCTAATCCTTAGGAGACCTAAACCAGGGAAACAGTAAATAAAAGATCAGAGCTTAGAACATACAATGACAGCGATATATTGAGAGTGAAAAAAAAGCAGGAAGCAGATACAGTGACATCTAAAAACAACGTAACGGGTGCATTTATTGTTGTGACTGCGTTCATATCTTCAACAGAATAATTGATTTATTTCTGCAAGTAGATTTATAACAAATTCTTTTACATGCCACACTTATTTACTTACTTTGTATAATAAGTCTAGTATTGTATATGGGTACCTAATTTTCAACACAATACAAACATATCATCACGTCTGTAATCCTCGTAAGTTGATGGGGCAGCTAGTCCGCCTAACCAAATTCATCTAAAAATTAAAACTGGGCTGGGTTAGATGGGAAATTGTGTAAAAGCAGTGACAAGTGGGTAGCTGGCTGACCACACAATCTTCCACTGCAACAAAATAGATTCTTTAATTACAGTGGCTAGTTATTAGAGCTAGTTATCTTATGACTTTATATGAAGGCTAGCAGCGGCCCGCGGTTTCACCCGCGTAGTTCCCGTTCCCGTGGGAATACGGGGATAAAATATAGCCTTTGTTATTTGCTGATAAATTAGCTTTCCATTGGTGAAAGAATTGTTCATATCAGTCCAGTAGTTTCGGAGCCTATTCAATACAAACAAACAATCAAATCTTTCCTCTTTATAATATTAGTATAGAAAATTCTATCGTACATTAATGTGAATGTTCATTTAATTTACTATTGCTTATGCTTCAAAAATTATTAATTATTATATTATTGACTAGCTGTGCCAGCGGTGTCACCCGCGTTTATGGTTAATATTATAAAGACTATTTCCGTCATACATGATTTCTATGTAACTTTAACCATTAAGGCTGCACACGCGACGAAAGCTTCAAAAATGGAGTAACTTCTCCCGTTTTCCCAAAATTTCCCTTCACTACTCTGCTCCTATTGATTGTAGCGTGATGAAAAGTATACTATAACCTGCCCAGGAGTATGAAGAATAATTGTACCAAGTTTCGTTAAAGTCCGTCGAGTAGTTTTTGTTTCTATAAGGAACATACAGACAGACAGACAAAAATGTTACTGCTTGCATTTTTGGCATCAGTATCGATCACTAATCACCCCCTGATAGTTATTTTGAAAATATATTTCATGTACAGAATTGACCTCTCTACAGATTTATTATAAGTATAGATGAGTTTGTTTGTTTGTTTGCTTAAAACGCGCTAATCTCAGAAATAACTGGTCCGAATTTAAAAAAATATTTTTGTGTTGTATAGTTAATTTATCGGAAAAGGCAATAAAGGGTATTAAACATTAAACATATACGCGGTTGAAACCGCGGGCACAGCTAGTGATTTTATATGAAGCAAATGTGATAGCAAAATTAATGTGAATGTTCAATTAATTTACTATTGCATATGCTTAAAAAATAAATAATGGATATAATATTGCCCGCCGTAAATCAGCAAGTCATCATCTTCCTAGCGTTATGTCCCGTTCTTAGACGGGGTCCGTTTAGACCATGATCCAGGATTTAGCGAGTCTGGTAATTACATTGAAGCGACTGCCGATCTGATCTTCGTAACCCTAAGATAGGGGAACCAGACAATTTTTAGATCATGGTTACAAATTCAAAGTTGTTTGAATTTGCAGGTTTCATCACGATGTTTTCCCTCACCGTCGAGCTAGTGGTATAAATATGTACTTAGATTTGAAAAATCTAGAGGTACATGCCCGGGTTTGAACCCGCACTCCTCGGTTAAGAGGCGCGTGTCCTTACCATTGAGCTACCACCGCCGTAAATCAGCAAGTAATTAGGTAAAAACTGATTTTGTTGAAATTGACCTACATATTTATTTTACAGAAAGGCATCTCCGGAACGCAAACCTTGTATAATGGTCGAAAAGGCACCACAGAAGATTTGTTTCGGTAAGACATTATTTTTTTATTAAGTGCAGAAGTTCCCGTGGGAACATTAAATTTATCTGCAAAAATGTAGCCTATGGCCTAAGGTATAAGCCATCACCACAACATTCAGCCAAATTGCTTCTGCTGTTTTGCCGTTAAAGAGCAACAAACATCCAAACCTACAAATTTACAAACTTTAGCCTTTATAATATTAGTAAGTAGTGGCGGGGGCGGTCCTGGGGGGCCTCATATTATCTCCAAGTTCCTGTAATCATCATATAACATTAAATAAATTAAATTATTAAATTAAATATATTAATTGCCAAAAAACAAAATGTTCATTACAAGTTAGGCTGACCTCTACACTAGGAGCTGTGCTGAGCTAGCCTGTCCTGTGGAAGGTTACACGACTTCAAGTAACATACAATTAAGGAAAAATGCAGCAAGGACGCAATAAATATCGAATTTAAGATATTAAAACAAATTATTAAAAAAATAAAACACTTTAAAAGAATTATAAAAGGCATTGGAAAATAGGTGTGTATTGAATGGAATGTTTGGGCAATAGTGATTGTGAGCTGGTGGATGTGAACAACAGTGGCAGTCACATCGGCAGCCAGTGGTTCCCAACCAGTAGTCCGTGGACCACCGGTGGTCCGCAGACTACCTGGTATAATTTGGTGTGTGGAAGACCTACAATTTTATCATACTTCATACTTAATAAGATTATAAAGAGGAAAGATTTGATTGTCTGTTTGTTTGTATTGAATAGGCTCCGAAACTACTGGACCGATTTGAAAAATTCTTTCACCGATAGATAGCGAGTGAGAGAGAGTATCAGCGAGTAACATAGGCTATATTTTATCTTTGTATTCCCACGGGAATGGGAGCTACGCGGGTGAAATCGCGGGCTTTGCTAGTTGATTTGTTTTAAATTTTAAAAACGATAATTTAACACTGTTAATTTTTGATCCTCAGTCACAAGAAGGTTGAGAACTCCTGGTCTAATCGGACCCCAACCGGGCAAGGAACAACGCTAGGAGGATGATAAGATATGAATCCCTCTGGGTAAAGGTCCCCTCCATCATTCTCCACAATTTCCTGTCTTTCTCCTTGCATATCCATTACTTTCCTGCGATTCAGATGATATCATTAGCGGCGATATCATTAAATTGCTGTTTATTATAAACTAATTTTATTTTGTTTGTTATAGTATCGTGTTCTACTATAGAAGAAGACGTTAAACCAACGATTTCGATGACTCCTCATTTTGCAGGTACTATCACACTTTTACACCCGGTCCGTCAGGTTAGGGTACACAGCTGTCTATGTGGTCGTGAAACACCACCCTAGGTGTTCTGGGGGAGAATACCACTCCCTCGAGATGGGCCGCCAGGCGGCAGCGCGCGCTGCGTAGACTTTACGAGATGAATCCCGACAGTGGGGATCCCGTTGGTTTTGCGTTAGCGCCCGAAGAACGACAGCCTTGAGGTTTAGTCGGTAGGGTCTCCGGAGTTTGCTACCGGTTTCGAGCCCGACTCACCCTTATGGGTCCACCCAGGATTCTATTTGGATGGTGCGTAAATGCATTCCTCAAGTAAAAAAAAAAAAAAAAAAAAAAGGTACTATCACACTTTGATAAAGTCGTTTGCGTGTCTAGTTAGAGCTCCGCAGATGCCTCAACGTCTAGTTAGTGGCGCGGAGTCATTTTTCTACTAGTCCGTGTGTTGGATGAAGGCTAATTATCGTGTTTGTTTTAGAATTCCACTCTCCAGAACAGTGTTACTAACACTACTGTTTTAACAGTAGATGTGCTGTTTTACATTAATGCCCCTGTTAGTTTCATTCTTAATTTGTACTGTTTTCCAATTAGCGCTCCGCGCCACCTTTATCAGCGAGTAACATAGGACTATATTTTATCCCCGTATTCCCACGGGAACGGGAGCTACGCGGGTGAAACCGCGGGGCGTTGCTAGTTAATTTGTTTTAAATTTTAAAAACGATAATTTAACACTGTTAATTTTTGACCAAGTGGTCCCTGATGAACAATAAGAAATCAAACTGGTCCTCAGTCACAAGAAGGTTGAGAACCCCTGGTCTAATTGGACCCGGACCGGGCACTGGACAACGCTAGGAGGATGATGAGATATGAATCCCTCTGGGTGAGAGCGGAGGGGAGGGGGCCTTCCGCCTTCACCCAGATCATTCTCCCCAATTTCCTGTCATTCTCCTTGTTCATCCATTCATCCTGCGATTCAGATGATATCATCAGCGGCGATATCATTTAAATTGCTGTTTATTATAAACTAATTTTATTTTGTTTGTTATAGTATCGTGTTCTACTATAGAAGAAGACGTTAAACCTACGATTTCGATGACTCCTCGTTCTGCAGGTACTATCACACTTTGATAAAGTCGTTTGCGTGTTAGTTGGAGCTCCGCAGATGCCTCAACGTCTAGTTTGTGGCGCGGAGTCATTTTTCTATAGTCCGTGTGTTTGATGAAGGCTACTTATCGTGTTTGTTTTAGAATTCCACTCTCCAGAACATTGTTACTAACACTACTGTTTTAACAGTAGATGTGCTGTTTTCACGTTAATGCTGTAAAAAATAGGAATGAAACTAACAGATAATTTCATTCCTAATTTTTACTGTTGTTCTAGTGTTGCCGAACTATCGATAGTTTGACCATCGATAGTAGACCTCGAAAATCATTTATAATGTCGATAGAATCGATACTATCGATAGTATTGAAGCTCAATATTGAAAATATCGGCCATGACTATTATAATAATAATTGATACTATCGATATTATCAATATGTTTGCGCGATCGATTTTCTGTCATCCACTAGACAATTATTGTATTAGCAATGTTATTGAGGAAAAGGTCACTATCGATGGGACAAAACTATTGATAGTATCGATACTATCGATAGTGCATTCGATATTGAACTTCGATAGTATATTATACTATCGATAGTATAGCTGTGTGTCGATAGTATCGACACTATCGATAGTATCGATAGGGCTATCGATACTATTGCTTTTGCCCGACTATCGATAGTGGACTATCGAGCGGTAACACTACTGTTTTCCAATTAGCGTTCCGCGCCACCACACACACACTATGCAAATATTTTTGGCTATCCACATAAATGTATAGTTATGAAATATACCGCAATGAAACTAGATTATCTGCTCTTGTCGGAATTCGAAGGAAGTTCCCAACCAAAAGGAAAATGAGTCTGAAAATATTTAAGATGAGGCAATTGAGAATGACAGTGGAGACTAATTTTGCTTTGATTTTTTTTTATTATGTTGTGTTGCGATCAATAACAATGTACGTGAGTCCTGGTAACTAATAAAAGTAGGTAATTATTTTAATTATATTGGGAAGTTAGTAAGTGTGATATTTGCCTTTTTTCATATAACCTACTGTTTTCTCCTATATTTTTATTGGCGAGCTGCTATTTTTTAGTTTTTTGGAGTTAGCAACACTGCTCCAGAATCAGTTAAAGCTTCGACATCTAGAGTTTCTGGGTCTGTCTGTAATATGATTTGACTGTTTTATGTTGTCGCTCCGATTAATAATGCTATAATCTACTCCGGTGCTTAACCAAATTCATCCAAAAAATAAAACTGGGCTGGGTAAGATGGGAAATTATGAAGAAGCAGTGACAAGTGGGTAGCTGGCTGACCACACAATCTTCCACTGCAACAAAATAGATTCTTTAATTACAGTGGCTAGTTATTAGAGCTAGTTATTTAAAGACCTTATATGAAGGCTAGCAGCGGCCCACGGTTTCACACGCGTAATTCCCGTTCTCGTGGGAATACGGGGATAAAATAGAGCCTATGCTACTCGCTGATAAATTAGCTTTCCATTGGTAAAAGAATTACTCAAATCAGTCCAGTAGTTTCGGAGCCTCCACAATTTCCTGTCATTCTCTTTGCTTATCCATTTCTTTCCTGCGATTTAGATGATATTGAAATTGCTGTTTATTATAAACTAATTTTATTTTGTTTGTTATAGTATCGTGTTCTACTATAGAAGAAGACGTTAAACCTACGATTTCGATGACTCCTCGTTCTGCAGGTACTATCACACTTTGATAAAGTCGTTTGCGTGTCTAGTTGGAGCTCCGCAGATGCCTCAATCGATATTATTAAAGCTCAATATCGAAATTACTATCGATAATATCGATACCATCGATAGTATCGATACCATCGATAGTATCGGCCATGACTATTATAATAATAATTGATACTATCAATATTATCGATAGTATCGATATGTTTGCGCGGTCGATTTTCTTATCATACTGACGGCTTACGAGCGTTTTCACAGCGGAGCAGATGCGTAACGAACAAATACGCGTGCGCAGCGAAGACGTTGCGGCCGCGCAGCGAACACGTTGCGGTCGCGCGTCTTCGTTACCTGTTCGACGTACGATATACTCAGTGAGATAATGGATTCCGACGAGGAAACACAGCTGTTACATTATTACTTCGAAGACGCAAGAAAGGCCTGCGTGTGAGACTGTACAAAATAGGCTATTTGCGATGGTTTTCAGAAACTAGTCGTTTTTGAAAACCATCGCACTTTATTTAATGATGTTTAAGGGCTCGAGTAATAACATTTATTTTAATTTATGATAAGTATTTCATATAAAAAAAATATATTTAAAAATACACTGATTGTTTGAGCTGTCAAAACGCCTGCTTCGGCAATATGGCGTCGAGTGACGTCACACGTTAGTACTAAGACATTGGAAGAAGGTCGCATCGTTCTCGATCGTTTGTTTATTTCATTTTATACCTGTAATTTACTAGAAAAAGTGCTTAGTGCCAGAGTGAGTGTAAAATAAATTATTTTTAACGAAAATTGCGACCGAACTTTTCCGCTGTCTGCTTTTACAAAATCATTCTCCATGATTATACAAGTGAATATATTACTAACTATACAAATAATGTACAATGATAGACTTAAAAATCGTAAGAAAACAAGGAACTCGAGCGTTAAGCAATGGCAGAAGTGATTCTTCACAGACGTGCGACGTCACAATCCATTTAGCCAATCACAACCGTTTACGGTCACGTGGTTCCTAGTCAAAATAAATTAATTTTTTTTTTGGTTTTTTGGTGAAAATATACAATATTTTTTATATTTATTAATGAAAATCGCTTTAAAAATTAACGCGGATGGCAAAAAATAAATAACTATTTTTCATACTGTCAAATGTCTTTGCCGCGGCATGCTCGGCGTATTCGCTACGCATCCGTTTCGCCTTAAAAACGCTCGCAATCCATCGCATCTGCGGATCGCGACCAATAGATTGAAAAACACTGAGCTACTCAATTGACTTGCCAGTTAACATACCTATTTACAGACGTCGCCCATAAGTGTGTTGCATATACAATGCAATATATAATTTTTTTTTTCTCTTGACTGACTATGGCTCACTCGGTAATGACCCTGCACCATGCGCCAAGAGTGTGGGTTCGATCCCCACCCAGGACAAACATTCGTGTGATGAATACTTGTGTTTGTTCTGTGTCTGGGTGTTAATATTTAATATTTAAGTATATATTTGTAATACCACTGTTGTTTCTGATATCCGTAACACAAGTGCATAAGCTACTTACCTCGGAGTCGATCAATGTATGTGATGTAGTCGGATATTATTATTGTATTATACATTTTTTCATACACGTAGAATAATATAATGTAAGCTTACAATTTTGTTTTGGGATTTACTGTGAAGATTTTGTAAATGGTTGTTGCTAATAAATAAATAAATAAGTATTTGTTACAGTTGACCAAGTTGACGCCCTGGCTGGGCCTTTTGCGGATTGGGAAGATGATGTAGGTAAGTCGGTAGCAGATATTGTACCAAAGGAATCGTTTACTCAAATAAAATATAGTCCATTATTGGAATGACAAAAAAATATTACGTTTTTTTTTTCTTTGTATAGCAAAACATAAAATGAGAAGATACAGCGCGTTAAAATACCGCGTGACGTAAAATTTTACCATCCAAGTGACGTAAAGCGACCAATTTCAGATCTTTGCAGCGTCTGTAATTTTTCGAGTATTAGATAGAGCAAAAAATACGTATTTATTTAATACTAGCTGTGCCAGCGATGTCACCCGCGTTTATGGTTAATTAAATTACAAACATACTTAATTAAATTATAAAGACTATTTCCGTCATACATGGTTTCTATGTAACTTTAACCATTAAGGATAAACACGCGACGGAAGCTTAAAAAATGGAGTAACTACTCCCGTTTTCCCAACATTTCCCTTCACTACTCTGCTCCTATTGATTGTAGCGTGATGAAAAGTATACTATAACCTGCCCAGGAGTATGAAGAATAATTGTACCAAGTTTCGTTAAAATCCGTCGAGTAGTTTTTGTTTCTATAAGGAACATACAGACAGACAGACAAAAATTTTACTGATTGCATTTTTGGCATCGGTATCGATCACTAATCACCCCCTGATAGTTATTTTGAAAATATATTTCATGTACAGAATTGACCTCTACAGATTTATTATAAGTATAGATATTGTGACTAGCTGTCTCGGCGCACTTTACAACGCCCAGTTTTCGGATTTTCGTTTATTATTTTCCCCGCAATGTTTCCATATTTTATTACCGTACAAACCTTCCTTGGAAGATGACAAATATTTTAAAACCAAAATCAGCCAAATCTATCCAGCCGTTTTTGAGTTTTGGCGAGACTAACGAACTGCAATCCATTTTTATATATAAGAGAAGATAATGCAACTTACGTACCTAACTAAAACTAACTAAACTTCACGACACTTTCCTAGCTGGGTAGGCAGAGAGAACCGAACGCCATATGGCACGATCCTTACACACCGCACTCGCCTCTTCAACATTCATGATCCTTTTCATACACACTCTACGGGTTTTTTTTACTCCTAACGTCACCCTCTGTTAATACACGACCAATCTGGTCGTGGTAGGTGAGCCTGGGCCTTCCGCGGCTCGTACATCCTTCCACTTTCGCATTGTATATCTGTTTAGTCAATCTTTCGTCATGCATTCTTTCCACATGTCCGAACCACCGGAGCATGCCTCTTGTTACTGAAAAGGAACAAATGCAGACCCAGGCTCACTATCACTACCAGATTGCTCGTGTGGTAACAGAAGGTGATGTTAGGAGTCATCTCAGATCAATTGATCTGAGGGAGTCATAAAAACCGTAGAGCTTGTATGAAAATGATCATGAATGTTGAAGAAGCGAGTGACGTGTGTAAGGATCGTCCCATATGGCGTTCGGTTCTCTCTGCCGACCCCGCTAGGGTAGTGAAGTTTAGTAAATTAATTACAATTGAAACATTGTTATTATAGTTATTCTCTCTAAGGTATTATTTTTTTTTGCCTTCAGAAAACGATGCAGATGTCGTTGTCTATTCCCTAACGACGCAACCGCGTGATGATGAACGTGCGCCACCGACGTCATCCTCGCCATCAAAAGGTGATTATAACTTCTGGTATACGTGTTCTGGCCTATAATACTACAGCTGTCCCGCAGTTCTATCCGCGTTTATGGAAAATCATTGTCCCATGTTGGTCGGGGACTTGAAAATAATGTAAGTTGCAGTTATCGATAAGTGACGCTACGCGCACGGGTCGCCCTAGCGCACAGATGATTTATGGCAGCGCGGGCAGCGAGTGTTTGACACTAGTATAATAGTCCGTGTGTTTGATGAACGCTACTTATCGTGTTTGTTTTAGAATTCCACTCTCCAGAACAGTGTTACTAACCCTACTGTTTTAACAGTAGATGTGCTGTTTTCACGTTAATGTCGTAAAAAATAGGAATGAAACTAACAGGTAATTTCATTCCTAATTGTTACTGTTTTCTAGTGTTGCCGAACTATCAATAGTTTGACCATCGATAGTTGACCTCGAAAATCATTTATAATGTCGATAGAATCGATACTATCGATAGTATTGAAGCTCAATATCGAAAATATCGGCCATGAATATTATAATAATGATTGTTACTATCGATATTATCAATATGTTTGCGCGGTCGATTTTCTGTCATCCATTAGCTATCTAAATATACTTTCATAAATCATTATTCAACGTTATCTTTTAAAAAATCATTTATCTGCTTTTGATACATATACCTGTCGAAATGGAGGTAGAAATTGCTACGTCACCATCCACAAGAACACAGCGTTCTGAGATTGGTATATATTTTTGAATTTTTAAAATTGTTAGATGTATACTAGACATTTAGCAAAGAATCTACCAAATAGTAAAATATTTGATGGATTATAATAACGAAAGTGTGGGGAACATAGTTGTTTTTAATCAAACAAATGAACCTTAGTAATTTATTACGATTGTTTTTTCAGGGATTTGTGACCCGAACTTTGAAAAGACTGTCGAAGACTGGTTATTACTGACTGACAGCGACGGTGAAAGTGACATTGATATAAATAACGACGCTTGTTTTTTACCAGCTGTTTCGGAGCGCAATGCGTCAGCCGAGCCTTCTACAGAACAAGACTTGACGCCAATGGCACAACTTGTTTTGACGACTGAGGACCAACTTAATGACGCTGCAATTAGAGATATTGCACAAAGTTGCTCTTTTGAATTTAAATGGGTACGCGATCGACACGCATTTTTAGAACATAGAGAAACTTTTAATAGGACAACAGGGCCGACTTTTCGGTTGCATAGATGGAATCCAACTGACAGAGACGAAATGATAAGTTTCCTTGCACTGACCATACTACAAGGGCCATACCCTTTGGTAGAAGAGGAGTCTTATTTTAAATTTAATGGTTTTGGTACTATGCCTTACTTCCGTAAAATCATGTCATACAACAAATATTTATTGCTTCGATCTTTTCTCCATTTTCATGACAATTCAACTTTGACTGACAAGACTAAATTGTACAAAATTCAACCCGTGACAGACTATTTTAACCAAAAATTTTCCAGTTTATACAATCTTTCGCAGGAGATAGTCATAGACGAATCCCTTTTGAAGTGGCACGGGAGACTAGGCTTCGCCCAAAAAATTCTGTCGAAGGCTGCGCAAGTTGGGGTCAAAACCTATGAACTCTGTGAATCGTCTACTGGCTATCTGTGGAAGTTTTTTGTCTATGCTGGCAAAGACAAAGACAGACCAACAGATACTGACAATGTTCGCAATAACGAGGAGACAAATGACGGACTAGAAACAACTGACCAATCAGTGACTGACAGCACCAACATACGCCCCAGAAATGCTACTGCGAAAATTGTATACCATCTTGTAGAGCCGCTGCTTGACCGAGGACACACATTAATAATGGAAAATTTTTACAATTGTCCATTATTAGCTCGGTGTCTTAAAAAACATCAAACTGACTGCTACGGCACTTTACGACTGAATCGGGAATTCGTTCCTGATTCACTTAAAACTATGACTAAGACAGACCTTCGCAAAGGTGAGGTAGTGGCCAGTTACTGTTCCGACTTATCATTGATGGTATGGCGAGATGCTAATTTAGTTAGCACGATTTCGACATATCATCGGCTACAAGTTGGAACAAGCCAAAAATATGACCGACTGACATACAAACCAAACATTGCCTTGGAGTACAATAAGTCTATGGGAGGGGTAGATAGGAAAGATCAGTTCCTCTCTGCTCAACCCATAGAACGAGTTAAATGTCAAGTGTGGTATAAAAAGTTATTCAGGCGTTTATTTAACGCTGCACTTTTTAATTGTTATATCATATACCACACTGTTTATAATAAAACCACACATCGGCAGTTCAGGACAATTTTGGCTGAAGATCTTCTAAAAATACACAAAAAAATTGACTTAACAACTGAACCAAGATTATTGACCAGAACGGGACTGATAGAAACAAAACCACGAGCTACGACTTCAAGACCGCAACTCGAACACCGACACTTCCCGATCCGGACCGGCTTCAAGCAAAGTCGTTGCTGGATGTGTGCTCAGCGAAAAATTACCTCCAGAACAATATGGAAATGCATGGAGTGCAATATTAATTTATGCATTGAAGGCTGCTTCATGCAATACCATATTTAATTTATCCTATTTTATTTTTTTATTTATTTGTTTTAAATTTTTTACATATACTAATATAAAATTATTCTAATCAGTATTTCATTAAAAAGCCCTAACCCATAACCCAACTTCTTGAGTCGGTAAAAAAATTCGTTTATAGACAGCCTAAACCGGGCAGCCATCTTGTAATTAATTTGTCGCTGCCTGTGATGCGAAGAGCGATTAACTTTTTGTGCAGTGGGTGATTTTATTTATTTATTTTACTAGAACCGAATGCATTACACGTAAATATTTTGCAATCATATGAAAGGATATTTAAATTCCGGGCTTCGCCCTACGCGGTGCTCCGCCTATGCCCACGCAAAGTTACATAGTCATTTTGTATCATAAAGATAGTACCTCAAGACTCTTCAACCGTTTCCCCATACAAAATCGTAGAAACTTATCTTTGCGGTCGGCTCCAGTACAAAATGTATAGAAAAACATGACGTGGAGTTTTTCATTTTATTTCTTTTGCCTGTTGATTTATTTTCCAAAATTGGATCGAAATGGAAATAAATGGCCGATTTTGACAGATCCTCATACTTATTTTCTACCAAAAGTCGTTATTTCGAGTTTTCACATGGGGTAAAACTTGAAAATTACCCCGAAAATTGGGAAAATTTCTTAACCAGTCGATAGGTCTTACAGAGCTCTACAACCAAGGTCATTACCAAAATGTAGCTTTGCTAACTGCAACTGCCCCAAAAACCACTTTGAAAATTCTGAAAAATTCACATTTTTACAAAATGGGCGCCACTTGGTCCGCCATTTTGATTTTTTGAAGCCAATATTTTTTAGGCATTCTACGTTATATACCACATCGAACTGCATTTTTACTTTTTCCCTCCGACGTATAATGAGTCCTCCAGAGCCTCTGGAAGGAGACCATGCCTTCGGAATTCACCTCCCCACCGCTCCGAGTGTTGCCATGTGAATGAGATAAAATTAGTCAAATGTAATATTAATGGACCCGCCCTCTAGGAACCTGGCAATGAATTCACCAAAAAGTCGTTATTTCTACTTTCAGCCTTTTTGGGCCATATCTCGAAAACTACCAAAAACTACCAAATTGTTTTTCACCTAGCAACACATCTCGACCAGACACATCTGCCTAGTACATTGGGAAACGCTACAGTATCGCCATCTGCCCGAAAAATTTGAAATAAAATTTTGATAAAGTAAAATTTTCACAAAATGGCCGCTAGCGCGTCCGCCATCTTAAATTTTCGAATGCTCATATTTTTCCCATATTCTGGCTCGTATACCTCATCAACCCACATTTTTCGTTTTTTTTCTCCCGTGCGTCCTCGGACCCACAGAGAGTTTGGAAAATGACCATGTCGAAAAAATATTTTACTCCGCTGTCGCCAGTGTTGCCAGAATTTTTCAACAAAACTACCATGAGGCCATTGTGAGTCAGGGTTGCCATAAAACTGCATACTCAATTTTACGCATAACGTCAAAATTTCTTCCCTACCATTTTCTACCATGGCTCGAAAACTACCATGAATTTGGTAGAAATTCAAACGCATGGCAACGTTTTAGTAAATTCTTTACGACCGCTACATACAACGTGATTCTCTAAAAGGTTTCCATCTACCAGAAAAAACAAAAACAAACTTTTCGAAAATTCTCAGTTCTACACAATGGCCGGCAGCGCGTCCGCCATCTTGAATTTTGCAATGCCCATATTTTTCCCATATTCTGGATCGTATACCCCATCAACCCTCATTTTTATTTTTTTCCTCCGATGCTTCCTTAGACCCACAGGGCTCCTAGAAGACGACAATGTCGAAAAAACGTTTTTTACCGATTATTCCCAGTGTTGCAAGAATTTTTCAAAAAACTAGCAAAAGGCCCAAGCGGGTCAGAGTTGCCACAAAACTGCATACTCAGTTTTTCGAAAATCCAAAATTTTTTTTTCTACTATTTTCTCCCATGGCCCGAAAACTACCATGAATATGGTAGAAATTCCCACACATGGTAACACTTGAATAAATTCCCCACCATAGCCTTCTTACAAGCGATTCTCTGAAGTGTTGCCATCCACCCGAAAAACGCCTTCGAAAATTGCCAATTTTTTTCTCTGGACAAAATGGCCGCCAGCGCCGCCGCCATCTTGAATTTCTATAATCTATGGACAGGGTCGTCGAGTCGACTATACCCGCAACAAATGTCAAAAGAAAATTTTTCACTGTCTGTGGGTCTCTTCAATACAACTGCGCAAAAATGACTCTAAAATTTTTTTTCCAACCCCGATTGCATCGCCGCCATCTTTTTTTTTGACATTTTATTTTTTACATTCCCAACTTCCAAACACTCATCTTAGACGGAAGAGACCGCCCCCCCATCCCCTACATTTTTTTCCCCCCGCGCGGCCATACTCGGCGGCCATCTTGAATTTCCCAAAAAAAAAAAGAAAGCTGCGTTGATTAAAAATCTAAACCAACCTCCCTTCGACATCTAGAGTTGCTGGTTCTGTGGGTAATATGATTTGACTGTTTTATGTTGTCGCTCCGATTAATAATGCTATAAGCTACTCCGGTGCTTAACGCAATTCATACTGAGCTGGGTTAAATGGGAAATTATGAAGAAGCAGTGACAAGTGGGTAGCTGGCTGACCACAAAATCTTCCACTGCAACAAAATAGATTCTTTAATTACAGTAGCTAGTTATTAGAGCTAGTTATTTTAAGACTTTATATGAACGCTAGCAGCGCCCCGCGGTTTCACCCGCTTAGTTCCCGTTCCCGTGGGGATAAAATATAGCCTAAGTTACTCGCTGATAAATTAGCTTTCCATTGGTGAAAGAATTACTCAAATCAGTCCAGTAGTTTCGGAGCCTCCACAATTTCCTGTCATTCTCCTTGCTTATCCATTTCTTTCCTGCGATTTAGATGATATCATTGAAATTGCTGTTTATTATAAACTAATTTTATTTTGTTTGTTATAGTATCGTGTTCTACTATAGAAGAAGACGTTAAACCAACGATTTCGAAGACTCCTCGTTCTGCAGGTACTATCACACTTTGGTAAAGTCGTTTGCGTGTCTACTTAGTTGGAGCTCCGCAGATGCTCTAATCGATATTATTGAAGACTCAATATCGAAATTACTATCGATAGTATCGATACCATCGATAGTATCGGCCATGACTATTATAATAATAATTGATACTATCGATATTATCGATATTTTTGCGCGGTGGATTTTCTGTCATCCACTAGACAATTATCTAGAGTTGCTGGTTCTGTCGGTAATATGATTTGATTGTTTTATGTTGACGCTCCGATTAATAATGCTATAAGCTACTTCGGTGTTTTTCATTATTTTTGAATACGCGACCCCTTTAGGGCCTTATCATACTGACGGTTTACGAGCGTTTTCACAGCGGAGCAGATGCGTAGCGAACACGTACGCGTGCGCAGCGAAGACGTTGCGCCGCGCAGCGAACACGTTGCGGTCGCGCAACGTGTTCGTTACCTGTTCAACGTACGATATACTCAGTGAGATTATGGATTCCGACGAGGAAACACACCTTTTAGCATTATTACTTCGAAGACGCAAGAAAGGCTACTTATGAGACTGTACAAAATTGGAATGTTGACTGGCTAGTCAATTGAGATACTTTTTATGAGCTGTCAAAACGAAATCACTTCATTGATTTTTTATGGGCTTGTCAACGTGTGACGTAGTGACGTCACACGTTGATTATACAAACTAGCGAGTTTGTATAATCAACTGACTTAATGTTAAGCAGTTTTTGTAAAATTAAAAATCTTAGACTCAATATGATACAAAATCCATAAGGCTTAACAGCATGCTACGATACTTTCTTTTTCAGAATTGATATTTCAAAATTAAATATAAATGGTGTCAACATCCCAATTGCGTCCACGGTGCTGTGCGCGGCGCGGCGTCTTCGCCGCGCATGCTCGTCGTATTCGCTACGCATCCGTTTCGCATTGAAAACCCTCGCAATCCATCAGTGTGACTCCCTTACACGTTGCAAAATCGTCGCGACCCCTTTAGGCCAGACAGAATAAACTTTTCACTGAAGGTAAAAAAAAAATATTTTTATTTCTCAAATTTTAAATTACAAGTTTAGAGACGCCCCAGGAAGTAATAAATACTTGTGTTGGGGATGTCTCGCTCTTTCCAAATTTGTTATTATAATATGAGATTTAAAGTGAACATTTTGAAGGTGTACAGAACTTTGCCTTTTCCTTTTCGTCAGCGACCCCCTGCGGGTCGCGACCAACAGATTGAAAAACACTGAGCTACTCAATTGACTTGCCAGTTAACATACCTATTTACAGACGTCGCCCATAAGTGTGTTGCATATACAATGCAATATATAATTTTTTTTTTTCTTGACTGACTATGGCTCACTCGGTAATGACCCTCCACCATGTGCCAAGAGTGTGGGTTCGATCCCCACCCAAGACAAACATTCGTGTGATAAATACTTGTGTTTGTTCTGTGTCTGGGTGTTAATATTGAATATTTAAGTATATATTTGTAATACCACTGTTGTTTCTGATATCCGTAACACAAGTGCTTAAGCTACTTACCTCGGAGTCGATCAATGTATGTGATGTAGTCGGATATTATTATTGTATTATACATTTTTTCATACACGTAGAATAATATAATGTAAGCTTACAATTTTGTTTTGGGATTTCCTGTGAAGATTTTGTAAATGGTTGTTGCTGATAAATAAATAAATAAGTATTTGTTACAGTTAACCAAGTTGACGCCCTGGCTGGGCCTTTTGCGGATTGGGAAGATGATGTAGGTAAGTCGGTAGCAGATATTGTACCAAAGGAATCGTTTACTCAAATAAAATATAGTCCATTATTGGAATGACAAAAAAATTCTTTTTCTCTTTTTTTTCTTTGTCCAGCAAAACATAAAATGAGAAGATACAGCGCGTTAAAATACCGCGTGACGTAAAATTTTACCGTCCAAGTGACGTAAAGCGACCAATTTCAGATCTTTGCAGCGTCTGTAATTTTTCGACACAGATAACCTCCAAATAGATACCACATTAAGAGGATTGACGTGCGCCCATGCATCTATGCTATTACATAAATAAGTAGTTGCCATACACGCGCATCTTCAGTGCCGACTAAGAGACAGATCTGCGCGTCAGCCTTTACGTAGACACTTTTATTTATATTTAATAAGTATTTATGCATAAATAAACGTTAAAATGGCCTTCTGTTCCGTAAAATGGTGTGGGAAGAATTCCAGGACATCAAAATTTAAAAAAAGATGGCATAACTTTTCATTGGTAAGTAAAATAATTACCTATTTTATTCTAGACGGAGCTCAAGTTACGACGGACGAATTTTGAAAGTTGGCAAAAAATTTTTGACAAGTGTCAGCTCGCGTTGATGTCTTTTGTCACTATCCCTTTCTTTCATTACCCATTTCACTATTTTTATCCCGTTCTGGCATAGACATGCAAAACAAGAGGGTTGTAACTGTGTACGTTTCAGTATGTCGAATCGACATTGTCGATAATGCATAACGTAAAAAATTTAGATTTTCCTAACTCAATTTGCTTTAGATTTCCAATGGGTCCTGAAAGAAAGTCTAAATGGATCGATGCCACATATCGCGGTGATGGATTGTTCCCAAGCAAAAATACCGTCATTTGTTCGAGACATTTCCCAGAGAATAGTTTTCACTATATGAAGGATAGAACACGAGTAATGGAAACAGCTGTGCCTTCTTTATATTTACCAATTTTGGTATGTATGTGTTGCCGGCAATGTGTATAATCCAAGCATTCCATACAATATTCTTTAGTCTATTCTAGTATTCTATAGAATAAAATATCATTAACACCAACCACCAAACAATAACATTTGTTTTTTTTGGTACGGTCTGGTACGGTTTTGAGGTACGGAACTCTAAAAAAATTTATTTATTTTTATCTCTATCTTAACATCACGTATTTTTATCTAAGTACATATAAAATATAAATAATTATAAATTTATCGATAAAACTATAGACATTGCACAATACAATTGGACATCACTAGATGAACGAGTGTTACGTCCCCCGCTCCCCGTTCCTACCTCCTAAAATTGTGACTTGAACCTAGAACAAAAAGGTGAACGTACGGTATCTATTGGAGGTTATCTGTGTTTTTCGAGTATTAGATAGAGCAAAAAATACGTATTTATTTAATACTAGCTGTCCCGGCGAACTTCGTATCGCCCAGTAATTGACATTTAACATTGACAGATACGAATCCCACCATTTTATATGAGAAAATACTTTTGCTTTTATTTTGTTTTATCGTTAATTTTTCAATGTTTTTAATAGTTATTCTGTTATTCTAGACGAAGACAAATCCAACAAATCAAAAACAACGTAAATCGGTTCAGCCGTTCTCGACTTATAAGTGGTGTAACAAACACGACTTTGTTTTATTTATATATAAGTAGATATTGTGACTAGCTGTCTCGGCGCACTTCGCAACGCACCGTTTTCGAATTTTTGTTTATTATTTTCCTAGCAATGTTTCCATATTTTATAACCGTACAAACCTTCCCTGGAAGATGACAAATATTTTAAAACCAAAATCAGCCAAATCTATCCAGCCGTTTTTGAGTTTTGGCGAGACTAACGAAGTGCAATCCATTTTTATATATAAGAGAAGATAATGCAACTTACGTACCTAACTAAAAGTAACTTAACTTCACGTCACTTTCCTAGCTGGGTAGGCAGAGAGAACCGAACGCCATATGGCACGATCCTTACACACCGCACTCGCCTCTTCAACATTCATGATCCTTTTCATACACACTCTACGGGTTTTTTTTACTCCTAACGTCACCTTCTGTTAATACACGACCAATCTGGTCGTGGTAGGTGAGCCTGGGCCATGCGCGGCTCCTACATGCTTCCACATTCGCATTGTATATCTGTTTAGTCAATCTTTCGTCATCCATTCTTTCCACATGTCCGAACCACCGGAGCATGCCTCTTGTTACTGAAAAGGAACAAATGAAGACCCAGGCTCACTATCACTACCAGATTGGTCGTGTGGTAACAGAAGGTGATGTTAGGAGTCATAAAAACCGTAGAGCTTGTATGAAAATGATCATGAATGTTGAAGAAGCGAGTGACGTGTGTAAGGATCGTGCCATATGGCGTTCGGTTCTCTGCCGACCCCGCTAGGGTAGTGGCGTGAAGTTTAGTTAGTTAATTACAAATGGAACACTTTTAATATAGTTATTCTCTATTGTATTATTTATATATATCTCTATTCTCTATTATTTTTTGCCTTCAGAAAACGATGCAGATGTCGTTGTCTATTCCCTAACGACGCCACCGCGTGATGATGAACGTGCGCCACCGACGTCATCCTCGCCATCAAAAGGTGATTATAACTTCTGGTATACTTGTTCTGATCTATAATACTACAGCTGTCCCGCAGTTCTATCCGCGTTTATGGTTAGTCATTGTCCCATGTTGGTCGGGGACTTGAAAATAATGTGCTAACTGTGGTTTTTGCCTAGCATGTCGTAGAAGACGACTAATGGTGTATCGGGTTTTGGGTATGTGATTGTGTCGGCGACAAGCTAGCCATTGGTCACTACTGTTCTACAATTTTCCATCTAGCCCAGTCCAGTGTTTTTGGCTGAATGTGGTTTAAGGGGCCTGCTGCCCCTTTGACTCTGTCTACCTCTTCAGGGATTGCGGGCGTAATGTTTGTTTGTTTAAAGTATGTATCACATTCGTTGTTCCAGATCTTTTCAACAAAAGCTTCGAATCGGTAGACGAGTGGCTGCTCGTGTGTGAGAGCGATGATGAGGATGAGTTAGATGTTGATGATGACGCCTGCACCCTCCTGCGCATACAAGAGCGCTACGCGCCGGCTTCCGACAGCGACCTCTCGCGCTTTCAGGCCACCGTCTTGCGCAAAGAGGACGTTGTCAACGATCGCGTCTTAAAACACAGAGTCCCGAGCGACTGGCACACATTCAACTGGAGCAGAGACAGGAGCACTTTCCACGGACAGCGGGAGACGTTCACGGAACCGACCGGCCCCACTTTCGACGTCACTGACAGCACTCGACCGATCGACGTGTTCGATAAGATGTTCGACGTGGATTTTATCGATCGTTTGTGTATTGAGACTAATAGGAATGCGGAGAAAAAGATTGCCTTGATGCAGCAGCAGAATACGCTCTCCCCCAATTCTCGCTTTCGGCGATGGTCTCCTACGAACAGGGACGAAATGATAACGTTTTTGGCGATACACATATTGCAGGGTCTCTACCCACAAGCGACAGAGGAGGCATATTTTACTTTTAACGGGTTCGGAACTATGCCGTATATTGCAAAGGTTATGTCTTTTGCCCGATTTGTTTTGTTGAAAGCCTTTCTCTATTTCACCGACGACGATAATTCACATGACACGACTAAACTGCGTAAAATAAGACCAGTCATCGACTATTTTAATCACAAGTTTTCGAGTCTGTACAGGCTAACTCAAGAGATAGTTATCGATGAGTCCCTCTTGAGGTGGAACGGGAGACTTTCCTTTGCCCAGAAGATATCTTCGAAGGCTGTTAGAGTGGGCGTCAAGACCTATGAGCTTTGCGAGTCTTCCACTGGGTACCTCTGGAAGTTCTTTGTGCACGTTGGAAGAGACAGAAGTAATGCTAAACCGGACGAACAAACGGACTTCATTATAACAGTAGACCAGGCATTTAACAGACTTGACAACGTCTACATCGACGGAACACCTGACACAGAGGAAACTATTGCCGCGACAACGAACAGTAACAGCGCCATACCGACAAACGCTACTGCTCAAATTGTCTACGACTTGATGGAGCCGCTGCTTAATCGCGGTCACACATTGGTAATGGACAATTTTTACAACAGCCCTCTATTACTGCGTTGTCTGAAGAAGCAAAAAACTGATTGCTATGGGACTCTTAGACTGAGCCGGCAATGCGTTCCTGAATCTGTCAAGACGTTGACGAAGCAGGAACTTCGATGGGGCGAAGTAGTTGCCACTTATTGTTCCGATTTGTCGGTGCTGCTATGGAGAGACGCTAACCTGGTTAGCATGATTTCGACGTACCACAACCTACAAACTAAAACACATGACAAATATAACAGAGAGGCTTACAAACCCGCCATAGTGCGAGACTACAATAGAAATATAGTAGGCGTTGACAAGAAAGACCAGTTCCTTTTAGCTCAGCCTTTGGAGCGAACTAGGACCAAGGTGTGGTACAAGAAACTCTTCCGACGTCTGTACAATGATGCACTTTTTAACTGCTTCGTGATATTCTCCAGTTTCCGTCGGAAAATGTTGCATCGCCAGTTCCGCACCGTGTTGGCGGAGGAATTGCTGAAGAGGCACCGCCAAATAGACTTGACGTATGAAACGCGACAAATTAACGTCAGATCAATCAAATCAATCAATCTGGATGGGCAAACGGCTACGAAGCTGTTCCGACGTAACGCCCGGGTGAGGACTCAAGCGAGGCCGACGGTTGAAGATAATCACTTTCCAATTCGTACCGGGTCGAAGTCCACGTGCTGTTGGCTGTGTCCAAAAAAGACCAGGACAATTTGGAAATGCGAAGATTGCAACGTCAATCTCTGCATCGAGTTCTGTTTTAAAAGATACCATAAGCCCTGATAATCTCATATACTTTTCTTCAGTTACTTTCTACACATTGTGTTATCATCACACTACTGGAATGTTTTCAGAGAGGGTTAATAAGAAATTTTCGAAGAGTTTCTCGGATATATATGCAATCAATACACTGTTAATAGTACATTTGATTTGAAGTCTCCGAAGCATTGAATAGTGTTTTTCAATATTTGTGAATACGCGACCCCTTTACAGGTTAAAAAAAATCGCGACCCCCTTAGACCATAGACAGAAAATAATTTCTCACTGAAAGCGTGTAAAACCTTGCTGTTTTTCTTTTTCTGACGACCCCCGGGTAAGGCTCTGCGACCCCCTGGGGGTCGCGACCGACAGCTTTAAAAAGACTGATTTAATATAAACTTTCTAATTAATTAGGGTGAGCGTATCCAAACAGTATCTCAAAACTTACATATTTATGTGGTACACTTTACTCAAAATCTATCACGCCTAGGTATAGATTTAGCCTCAACATAGTCATTTAAATAAATGTCTAGATGTGTAATCAATCATAAAAATACTATATCTAATAAAAAAATTTACTCGCTAGAAATCCTAAATAGGTACATTCGACTGTCGAAAAACAGCACAATGTATTTTCAAGACATATGAAAACCGAAACCATATGAAAGCCACGGGTATCAAAATTATTATAATAGTATGTGAAAAACTCACGAAATGATATTGCCTCGTTGTCCTTGCGCGAGTATAGTATTTACGTGAATTAAAAAAAAATACACGACTAAACGGCTTCATTTGAGGTTTTGTAAATGTTATTTCGTGAAAATATAACATGGTGTGAAAACTGTTGCTATAGATACTGTTAATGATTCTGTGAAAATTTCAGGTTCCGTATATTGTTTTCAATAATTAATTAATTGTATATTATAAAATACTAGACATAATTAAACTTTAACTTTTAAGAAGTACGGGTTATTTGCATAAATTGAGTATCTAATATTCACTAGAATATGTTCACTTTTTGTGTGAATTTAGGTACGAGGAAAGCTGTTGTGATATTTTATATGTCTAGTTTGTTATCTACTACATTTATAATAATTTGTAAATGTGTAACTGAACTTGTTCTTCAGTAAATAAACGTTACAAATGTTTCCTAAGGGTGTTTAATTAAACTAACTTTTTTTTTAAGAAAAATCGCCGACAGCCTTTGTATCTGAGCGACCACACTATAACCTATAGGGGCTGTATCTTAGAGGTGTTTGCTCAGTGCCCACGCCTCTAATGAGGTTCGAAAGGAGGAGGGGATACTGAAGTAATGATCAAATATCACAAGGGGAAGATTCAGATCGGCAGTACCTAGCTTAGATGTTGTTTGGCAAACAACCTCCATATAATAAATTAAAAATAGTTTATTTACCATTGTGGACAGTACAATAAAAATATAGCCTTCGATCACTGCACTAAGCTCAAGGCTTGTGTCGCAGCGAACAGAAATGGACAATATCAGTAGGTAAGCACCATAGGTTCGAGACGCGAAAACATTGACGTAAGTAACAAAAAACTTACAAATTAAGCAAAAATAGAATGAATAAAAATACTTCCGTCTTGTGTGTGTGTGTGTGTGGTGTTAAGAGGATTTTGACGTCATTTATAACTTGCAAGAATATCTTCTGTGTAAAACTATGTTGTGTTGTAGGAGTTGGATTACGATTAATAGTAATAACTCTTTGGCAATAAAAACTCATTAGTGTACAAAGGAACAAATAGACTAAATTCAAAATTACTACTAAGGAGGTTGATTGTAAACAGAGTCGCTAAATCTTGGATCATGGAAAAAGGATATAAGACCGTTCCTAATCCAAATTCAAATGTTGATTTTTTTTTCTTGACAATAGACGGCGTCTTATTCTTATTGGAGCAATTATATCCCATATATCGCTAGGAATAAGGTGTATATTTAAACACAATCCGTCTATCCTTAGTTTTGCGTTACAACGCAGTATTGTGGCTTCACTGCCACGCCCACTTAGCACTTCCACTTAATATTCGTTCCGTGGTCTAAGCTAACCTGTCACGAGCCAAATGCTAGGAGGATGACGATGAGTCAACTTTTTTACAAGCTTTTATTTATTTTAGTCTAAAGTCTATTAATTTAAAAGCCTCAATTTTCTGGCAATCATGGTATAAAAATAATATCAGCATACCACAACCTTATGGTTTATCCATGTGAGAATGTCATAAAATATTTTATTTTTAATCCCGAACGTCCCACATATGACGTTGTATAGGAAAGGGGTAGTCTAACACCTACTACGTGTCACCAGCGGGGTTAAAAATTGCTAACTGACGTAACTACTGTGACGACCCAAATGTTAAAAAAAAACTAAAAAAACAGGTTTATTTATTTCCTAAACATTTTCATCTCCGAAGTCATCGTTGTCCTCATCATTTTTAGACGTTTCTTGTATGAGCGCGTGGAAAGGGCAGCAGACCTCGTCGTCAAGGCACGAGCTGAAATTAAAAAAATATTTAACAATTACGAATAGCTCAAAAAAACTAAGTCCCAAATAACTAGTCCGCGTTTGCCCGTGATCGTGGTCGAAATAAAAAAAGGAAATTGAACCCCTATTATTTAGGGTACCGTGCAACTTATTTGTCTAAAATAAAAATAACTTTACTACCTTTTAACTCGGACAAAATCGGTTAAGTCGAATATATATAGTGAGATTCAAACAGTAGTCTAGCAGACTTTATCACATGGGTACATAATTTGCTTAGATGAAACAATTATTACAAAACGTCCTAGTTACAGAATTCCATGCCATGAAGAATTAAAAAAAAATTAAATGTCAATTGATGCGATGTCAATGTCAACCAACTTATGTATGTCAAAAATTGACGGCGTGAGGTTAAAAGTTTAGTGTTTTTTTTTGTCCCTTTTTGAACCATATATCTAGACATTAATTTGTTGTAAACAAATAACGATACGATGGAAAATCCAAGCGACGACGTCGTTGTCGTTGCTTCTGGGTCAAATGACCTTTTAGCAAGTTTATCCGATAAAGGAGGTTAGTATTAGTAAACATATTTTTTAAATAAATTTCCTTATTCATCGGCAATAAATAAGATCCATGTTGGGCTGGGTTAGGTGTAAATCTTTGAGAAAGTAGCGACAAGTGGCTAGCTCGTCGACTACACAATCGCACGTCCGAATCCTAATATTCTATTAGTCGGCTTTTAAAACATGCTAGGAAAAGAGCTCGTTTGCCACCACGGACTAGTAAAATAAGAAGGACTCCGCGCCACTAACTAGACGTTCAACCTCCTCAGGTGCTCCAACTTGACATGCAACTTACGTTACACATTGAAATGACCGCTCCAAATGACAGATTTCTGATGTCTGGTATCCATAAGAATCTCACTAACACATGCAAAAATCTGGCTTCACGCTGTAGTATAACAGCGCGGGAGTCCTTTTTTTTTACGAGTCTGTGTTTGGCACATTCTGACTGGCTCGATGGCACATTGGTAGTGACCCTGCCCTATGGGCTAAGAGTTGTGGGTTTGATCCCCACCCAGGACAAACATTCGTATGATGAATACTTGTGTTTGTATCTGTGTTACATAGCATATTTAAGTTTATATTTGTAATACCACTGTTGTTTCTGATATCTGTAACACAAGTGCTTAAGCTACTTACCTTGGAGTCAGATCAATATATGTGATGTAGTCTGATATTTATTTATCTGTATTTATTCTTTTTATGTCTCAACATGGGACAGTTTTAAAACTGAAATGAATTAGGATATTGTACATTGATAGGTATCTGACTTAGATTCACTCGATGAGTGAAAAATCATGTATGTAATATTGTTGTGTCATATCAGAGTGTTGCCTAAAGATACTACTCTGCGGCTCATATTTATAAATGACGGATGTGCAGTATAGAATTTAAGTTATTCACTTTGTACAGTATTTAAAATCTCTATTATAAAATAAATCTGTTTGTTTCTGGTGTATATATACTAAAATTAAAAGCACAAAATTGGTTCTGATAAGATTAAAAATACTTTTGAATATGTATTAGCAATATGTTCTAGAATATTCATGGCTGATGTTAATTAAGAGATAATATTTTTTTTTTTTTTCAGAGAAACCCCTTATGATGCTTTTCAGAAGACTTATCGGGAATGATACCAAGCAAAATACAGTTTTAACAAACGCACAAATCATAGACATACTACAGAAAGAGTTTAACATGGAGATCATCTATGTTCATGAATTAGAAATTGATATTTATCTTAACATAGTAAAGAAATTCCTCAAAGACTGGCCTCAATGGGACGAGTTCGACACCTCAATAAACCTGTTAAAAAGCAAAAAGGATTTTGATAAAATTAAAACAATGTTAGATGCTAATTATGAAAGTCTTAAAGAATATCTTAAATCAGTACTGGAAACCGTTAAACCGTTACTGAAGCAAACAATTAAAGAAGTCAAACAGGAGACTGTTCAGAAGGATAATGTGATGGAAGATGACGTTACAATGCAGCTTCAATGTACGAGACAACAACTCAACCATTTGTTCTTCCGTCGCCCTCATCCATTATTCCGCAACACAATATTCAACACGGTAATTCCACCCCCAAAAATACGGCTCACAACTATCGCCCTAGAGGCAATGCTAAACTGGCCCAACATTTGCATCATTATAAACATAGGTGGAGCAGTAATTATTCGACGGGACATGATCCTCTCGTTAAAACACATTTTGGTAAATAAAAAGTTAAACTATGCTAATAGGTTACCAGAGCTTTTAAAAGACAACATTCAAATGAGAGGTCATAAAAAGGCTACTACAAATCTCTCCGTTGAGACCTACATGAGTATCATGGATGACATCAGTAGTAGGCCGTACTGGAGCAATGAAACCAAACAAGTGATGAAGGCAGTTGCCGATCTCCTCAAGTCCGATTTAGAGACTGCGCCAGAGAAGCTCTTGTGCCCTATTACATACCGGCAGATTTTGAACAAATTCTCTTACGTGAGGTATTTGTATAGCGACGTGAACACAAACGCTTTTAACAACGTGAACAACTTCGATTTGCAATTAGAAGAGACGGGCGTCCCACAGCTTCACATAAACATAGCAAAAGTTCAAAAGGCCAATGAAATTCCTTTGAACGGTAGCTTTTTGAAGATTGAATGCATAAGATGTGACGCTAAGATGAGTGGTTCGTCGATACTAACGCTCCTGAGGCAGCATTTTGAAGAGTACCACCTCGGAGAGGTGGATTGGCAGTGCAGTAAATGCAGAACTACATACCCAATGGAGTACCTGGCTAAGATGAAGTGGAGGCACCAGTGCCTGATGAGTAGCAAAGCTTGAATCGGGAATATGCATCATCATCTTCCTAGCGTTATGTTCCGTGTTTAGACGGGATCCACTTAGACCATGATCCAGGATTTAGCGAGTCTGGTAATTACATTGAAGCGACTGCACATTTGACCTTCGTAACTCTAAGATAGGGGAACCAGACAATTTTTGGATCATGGTTACAAATCAAAATTTGCAGGTTTCATCACGATGTCTTCCACCATCATTGAGCTAGTGGTATAAATATGTACATCGATTTGAAAAATCCAGAGGTACGTGCCAGGTTTGAACCTGCACTCCTCGGTTAAGAGGCGCGTGTCCTTACCATTGAGCTACCACCGCTCCGAATCGGGAATATGCATGTCTGTTTTTAGTTTTTAACCGACTTCAAAAAAAGGAGGAGGTTGTCAATTTGACTGAATTTTTGTTTGCTTTAGTCTATACTTATTGTAAGGATCTTATTTCTAAATCTATTAAACCGATTTTTTTTTATTTTTTTTACCAATAGAAAGCTACATTATTTATGAGTGTCATAGGCTATATTTTATCTCCATATTTCCACGAGAACGGGAACTACGCGGGTGAAACCGCGAGGCGCTGTTTTCTTTTATAAACAAATCTGGAATTTTTTATGTATCTTATTTATTAACCAAATTAAAGTATGTAGTTATTAGATATCATAGAAAAATGCGATTGACGTACAGTTTGCGCGCGAGTTGAATGCAGTCGGGGTCTGAGGGGAAGAGCGGGTTGCACCTCCCCCCGCCGCCCGCGCGCCTCCACCATCATTCTGTCCGTAATATCATTCAACTCGCGCGCTAACTGTACTTGTAAAGTCCATAGAAAAATACAAGCCTGCAAAAGATAGAAATATTGTTTTAAACGTCTATATCTCGTTGGTCTGGTTTTATTTTTACAGTTTTTATTATATTTTTAAACAAATTCCGATAAATTATTTTTAACGACTTAAATTATTTTTTAAGCATATTCCCCATTATATGGGGTTATTTCTATAATAATAAGAACTCATTGCATGATTTCATCTTATTAGAAATAGGTATCTTATTTCGCTATAAGTGTCTGTGACCCTTAAACATATTGATTGAGGGCATCTTTCACCATCTAGAAGTAAAGGAATAAGGCTCTAAAATAAATAACAAAAATTGTATTAATATATACTTGTAATACAGACTATTAAACGAAGAAGGACTCCACGCTGTCATACTATAGCGTGAAGCCACGTTTATGCATGTGTGAGTGAGATACTAATGGATACCAGATATCGGATATCTGTCATTTGGAGCACTTATTATGACAATGTGTGACGTAAGTTGCGTGTCAAGTTGGAGCACCTGTGGAGCTTCAACGTGTAGTTAGTGACGCGGAGTCCTTCTTTTTTTAATAGTCCGTGATTAAAATGTATATAACTCATCATAGGACTCATGCACGGCGTTCTGTGCAGCACCAGGAGATTTTCAAAAGTGCCGCACTTACATCATCTTCCTAGCGTTATGTCCTGTGCTTTAGACGGGGTCCGCTTAGAGTCATAAACCATGATCCAAGATAAACTAACGTCTGGTTAGTTTTAAGCGTTTGTCTGGACGCGCTAATTTGAGGTACTACTGGCCCGATTCGAAAAATTATTTATGTGTTGAATAATCCATTTATCGTGGAAGGCTATATAACATCACGGTACATTAACCATAAACGCAGGTAAAACCACGGGCGTTGTTAGTATTAAATGAAAATCTTGTTACTTTTATTTGTGGTGAAAGATTGATAGATTTTAAGCATTCTTTGATGTTAGTGAAATTAGACAATTGACTGATATTAAGCTACTTATATGACAACTTGTTACCTTGTAAATAGTAGTAAGTACTTGATAAATGATTGTAAATTATTGTACAGAAATAAATAAATACAGGTAAATAACTATTTGTTTACTTTTCCCAAACTTTTAACTTTGTACGACGACTTTTAAACCAGCTATTCTATAAATGAAATCCTTATCTACTAATAAGTAGTATAAAATTGCTAAATGACTCCCTCTGTTTGTCCGTTATGATTTCACGCCTACACTGTTTAACCGATTCGGATGAAATCGTCAAGTACTCGGTTTTCCGCCGCCCCACAGACATTGTAACCCAGGATCGATTTACTAAATAAATCTTTAAAAGATGAACCGTTATTTCAAATTTGCCTCCCGGGGGGGACCGCCCCCCCTGCCCCCTTAACGCTACGCCACTGAGTTTACACCAGACAATTTTTAGATCATGGTTACACATCCATAGTTATATAAGTGTGCGGGTTTCATTAATTACGTATGGATTTAAAAAATCCAGAGGTATGTACATGGCCCGCCCGCGGTTAAGAGGCATGGCATGTCCTTACCATTGGGCTCCGCTAGTGTCTATGATAATATGCTATGATAAAAGTAGGTACAGGTATTATTTACCTGGTGTACCAGCTAGGCGCGTAAAGCGAGTGGTCTATGGGCCCCGTGCTGTAGTCACAGACGGTCCGCTGTGCGCACACGCCGGCCGCGCGGCGCGCCGTGGTGCAGTTGCGCGGGGGCGGCCGCGTGCTGCTGGGTAGCGCTGGCGTCGTCGGTGCTGCGAGTAAACGTAAACGTCAATAGTGTTATATTACGTATTTTATGATGTATTTGTACTATACTGCTTTAGATGGAGACATGGCTCCTCTGCAGCCTCATAGGTTCGAAAGCTTACGAACTCGGAAAAATATTTCGCAATAGCGTGCTTCGCAACAACGGCGTTGGAAACTACGTAGGGGGCTCAGTATTACCAGGTAGACATACTTACTTATTTTCACGCCTGCAATCCCCAAAGAGGTAGGGTGGGCAGAGTCCAATGAACAATTAGCTTTAACTAAACTTAAGGTTTTTGAAATTCAATTTTTGAAGGAATATTTCGGAGGTTGAAAGACGTTCACGACGAGGTTAACCGCATAATATTTTGATTGGATAAAGTTTTTACACTTACCTTCAATTTCTGTAGAGGGCTCAACGAACGGCGGCTCCTCCGTCTCTGGTGTCATTGCGGAGGCCGGGAGTGCCAGGGCGAGGTATGAGGCCACGATGATTAAGCTGAGGGCAATACGAAGAGATGACGGCTCTGGTCTAAAGCTGCCCTTCCACTTGTGATGTGATAATATGTTTATTAAGAAACAATAGAGTCGCTGTAGGTATTTACCGCGCTGAGCGAGGTTAGGTAAATTAAGAAAAGTATAAAATCTATTGGTTCTTAACAACTTGGTGGGAACACAACCTTAACCTCTGTAGCCTTAACCTTCCTCACCGTCATATTTTTATAAATAGAAAATCTAATTTACCTACTAGTAGCATTTTACTTTGCAAATATTAATTTAGTATTATAAAACCGGTCTAATGCACTAACGATGATAATTATTATAAATAAACACGAACTTCCTTGACGTTAAGTGGGCGCAGTTAGAATCTAAGTTTATACCTTTGCATGTTAGTTATGTTTTAATAATAACAGACGACACTCTCTCAATAGAACATACTTCCCAAGTAACACACAAGCATGATAACAGTACTAATGCGACTCATAACACAGTTAATAGTTACGTAACATTTGTGTTACAGTTAAGGAAATAGCTAAATTCTGACTAACGTTGTATTACGGCTATTATAATTTTTTAAGCTTAGTAAAATTTGTATAATTTCGGCTTCTTTCTTAAGGCTTAGTAATAACTTTTATTCTCAATATTACACAAACGTTTCTAAGCTTACAGAGTTTCACATAGCTTTAATTTGCATAACAGTAAGCTAAAAGATAACAAGCTGAATAAACGTAATGTACAATACTATTATACAAACATTATTAAGCTTATTGCTGTTAAAAATGCTATATTCTGTATAAAGTACCCTCAGCAACTAGATGCTGAATAATAGTGTTAAAATTCGGTTTTAAAATGCTTGTATCTGAATAACAGCTTTAATATTATTTTGAAATCTTATAAGGTTCTTTATTTTGCGAATTATTCAGCTGCTGATAAAAAGTATTTTCTGGGTTCTAATTAAGCTTATATTGGTATAAAAGAAATGTAGACATAGTTTATAACTCTCTTACACATACTTCTATTCTTATACCGAAACTAGCAGTTTTAAAGTTAGTTAAACAGTATTTACACAGAAGATTGCTGAATATTGCTTTATTTGTAGATATTTATTAAACGTTAGTTGTTGTAAGTTGGGCGTAGGCAGCATAGTGTTTAGTAAACTAGCTGTGGAAGAAAGCGGTCAAGCTAACCTTAACAGTCAAGTGCGATCGTACGTAGAAGAGTGTTCCGTACCCGCAATTTCATATACAGACTGTGTGGGTGACGATGATTACACATCTAGTGGAGATGAATCAGATGAGAATATTAACGAATTCTAAAATACGCGCGGTCCGAATCATTTTATTCTAGCGTTTTGTATTTGTAGTACATTCAATGCGGTAGTATAAATCTACCTTTTGTTGTGTCCGAGGTTTTGAATTTGTATAGTATACTCAAATTATGTGTCATTATGATATTATTAATACGTATCTTTAAATAAAAAAACTATTGTATACCTATCTATATTGTAATCTGAATGTCGAAAACGGCTCCAAGAATTTTCATAAAATTTAGTATGTAGGGGGTTTCGGGGGCAATTAATCTATCTAGCTAGGTTTAATTTTGTTTTAGGTTTCCGTTTATCTATACTTAGGTATAATAAATCTGTAGAGAGGTCAATTCTGTACATGAAATATATTTTCAAAATAACTATCAGGGGGTGATTAGTGATCGATACTGATTCCAAAAATGCAATCAGTAAATTTTTTGTCTGTCTGTCTGTCTGTATGTCTGTATGTTCCTTTTAGAAACAAAGACTACTCGACGAATTTTAACGAAACTTGGTACAATTATTCTTCATACTCCTGGGCAGATAGTATACTTTTCATCACGCTACAATCAATAGGAGCAGAGTAGTGACGGGAAATGTTGGGAAAACGGGAGAAGTTACTCCATTTTTAAGCTTCCGTCGCGTGTGCAGCCTTAATGATTAAAGTTACATAGAAATCATGTATGACGGAAATAGTCTATATAATATTAACCATAAACGCGGGTGACACCGCTGGCACAGCTAGTGTAGGTATAATATCCGTTTGTTTTCAGACAATGAAAAATTGCTACATTATCATTAGAATAGATGGGGAACCAAAAGAGACCTCGTTTCTTTTCCCTTTTTAGCATTTTAATAAGGTATGCAGTACACACGAGTAGTTAACTCAAACTAGACATAGGTACGTAAGTAAGTTGAAAAAAAAAAAACATGATTACCACAGTTTTTTCTAAATAAAACAAAATAAAAAAAATATTTTACATCCTTTTTACGTTAGATTGGTATACCTAAATAGCTTTAATTCATTTGCTTAATTTTTTTTTTTTTATTTAAGTGAAATGATTGCATTATATAATAGTTAAATAATAAAGTTCGATCGATCACCTAATCATTTTTCCACGAAATTCTAGTTTTTGATTGTTCTGTTTTGAACCCTAATAAGCTGTTTAATAAAACATGTGAACAAATACTCAACTGTTATTCAGAAATTATTCCGCCATACCGCGCTTTGCCAAATAAAGGCTTAATATGTGACGAGTCAAAACTATTATTCAGCAGCAGCTCGGTAAAACAGCTCCGTGAGCAGCTAATAATCAGATTTATAGGAATCGCCATTATAACCTCAAAAAAAAATGTTTTTGGAATAGTTTTTGCTATCAAATGCTGTGTTTTATTAATTCAGATACAAATTCGAGTATTATACATAAACTAATTATTACTTTTAAAACACTAAAATGAGGAATTACGCTAAAAGTTTTTTTTTGCCTTATTTCTGTCTTGTACATTAACTTATTTCTATCATTAAACTTCGATATTGAAGCGGCGCGTAAAACCAATAGTTACAGGACATACGTTATTGACGACAAAATTACTTGCGCAATATTATTTCACTTGTATAATAGCTAAAACTCGTATTTTTTAAAATTACTTAACAATTCCAAGTATTCATTCCGTCCACATTAATATCTTAATAAATATTAATGATGTCAACAATCTCTTGAAGGAAACACACATTTTGTTTGAAATAGTGTGGTACAAATGTGCTTATAGCTGAGTAGTTTTTGAATATCACAGCCACAAATATTTATCTGAATAAACATGATAAAACATCTGTGTATAAGTAACGACTGCCGTTTTTCAGACGTTATTAAGCTATGTGGACAATTACATTGCTACTACTCAGCAGTGGCGTAACTACAGGGTGGCAAGTCGGCAAAATGCCACGGGCCCTCATCCTGAAGGGGCCCCCCGGTCAGAGGAGAATCCCAGCTTCTTTACAGCTATATATTCAGCATCCGATGAATTTTCCACGGGCCTCAAACGGTATAGTTACGCCACTGCTACTCAGATTTTATATTGCTATTATTCAAATTAAAGCATTTAAAAGTGTGCCCAATTTGCTTGAATAAGAGCTGAGTACACGTTTACTCAGACATTAATCAACAGCTTTTTAAGCTTATCGCTCCCGGGTTTGCTGTTACTAAGACCTTATACTGCTATCTGTGTTACTTGGGTTAGTAAACATCTTTATTTACACATACATACTTAACATCATGCTCGCAATCCCCGAAGGGGTAGGCAAAGTCAAAGGGGCAGCAAGCCCCTTTAACCACATTCAGCCAATAATAAAACTAGACTGGGTTAGACAAAAAATTGTGAACAAGTGGCTCAATTGTCTCCTACCCAAAACTATTAGTCGCCTTTTACAACATGCTTAGCCAGGAACACAGTTATGATATTATTTTTAAGTCCCAGACTAACATGCTGATTACGCTCTTAACGAACAACAGCCGTTTAAGTGACACACAAAGATTTCGCCTTTGTTATTGTGATGCCTGTTGCTTAAGGTCTAGCGCCTAATAACATCTAGCGCCCTGGGCAACCGCCCACCCCTAAAGTAGGCACGGATCACGCCCGCAGTTCCCGAAAGGGTAGTAAAAATCCAAATAGCAACAAGCTCTTTCAACCACAGCCAAAAATAACATTGAACTGAGTTTAAATGCATTTATAAAAAAGTAGTGCCTTCAGTCGCAAACGCATTAGTAGATAAGAAGTTGACTAGTTTTGCTAATATAGATAATGTATTATTCCTAACGACGAAAATATATTAACTGATTGGTTTCTTTATCGATGTTTTAATCGACAGATTTAAATTGACGCAACTATAAATTAAAAAACCACATAAGTAATTAAGGACGTCATTCGGTATTTTATTTATGAGCGAAACGGGCGATGACATTTTTAAATCATCCGCCGCACTTTAATCTATCGGACTTTTACTTAATGATTGCCTGATGAAGAATCAGTCAAAGTCTTAGATAAGAAAATCCGAAATATAAAATCAAAAGAAAACTACAGAATAATCTATTTAGGTAAAGATTTTTCTCCTATGAGTACGGAGATAAAATATAGCTTAATGTACTCGCTGTTCGATTACTTTCCATTGGTTAAATATTTTTTTAAATCAGTCCATTATTTTAGAGCCTATTTAATACAAACAAACAATCAAATCTTTCCTCTTTCTGCTGAAGATTCAGCCTTAGAAAAAATTAGGAAGCCCCAACTATCTAAGCATTAAAATGTTTAATAAACTACCACAAAGTAATATAACATTACCCCTAGATAAGTTAAAATTTTGCATTAAATCATTTTTAATGAGTAAGGGCTATTACAAGACACAAGATTACCTCAATGACAAGGATTTATGGTTAACTTCATAATAATGAAGTGTTCACCTGCAATGACATCTAGTCTAAGAGTAGATTAATTAAAATATCGAATATTTAAGTATATATTTGTAATACCACTGTTGTTTCTGATATCCGTAACACAAGTGCTTAAGCTACTTACTTCGGAGTCAGATCAATGTATGTGATGTCGTTGAATATTTATTTATTTAAGTATATTTAATTAAGTACAATACAAATTTGTAAAATTGGGCATTTAAAAGAGTAAGTTACTATCGAGTTTCTTGCCGGATTCTCGATAGAGTCAACCTTCCGAATCGGTGGAAGTATTATTTCTTATCGTTTTTTATGTAAGTAGGTATATTGACTATTTATAAGTTCATCCTTGAAGCCCATATAAATAAAGATATTTTGAATTTGAATTGAATTGAATTTGAATATGAAATCAAGAGCAACTAAGGAGGAACAATGGGATAGGAAAAGTTTATTACCTTCCCACTGCACCACCAGAAAATGGGTGTTTATATCCTTGCGTCAACATAGTCACTGAGGTACAGCTTACTGCACCCATTGAACTGACTCAATATCGCGCCATGTCACAGCAAAATGAAATTAACTATAGTATAAATATAGTGTGCTAAGAGCGAGAGTGGTGATAGCTCAGCGGTGAGGACACGCGCCTCCTTACCGAGAGGTGTGAGTTCAAACCCAAGCACGTACCTCTGGATTTTTCAAATCTGTTACGTATTTATACCACTAGGCCGGCGGTGAGAGAAAATATCTTGATGAAACTTGCAATTTCAAACAACTTTGGATTTGTAACGATGATCCAAAAGTCTGGTTCCCATATCTTAGGATTACGAAGGTCAGATCGGCACTCGCTTCAATGTAATTACCAGATTCGCTATATCTTGGATCATGGTTTATGACTCTAAGCGGACCCCGTCTAAAGCACAGGACATAACGCTAGGAAGATGATGTAAGTGCGGCACTTTTGAAAATCTCCTGGTGCTGCACAGAACGCCGTGCATGAGCCCTATGATGAGTTATATACATTTTAATCACGGACTATTAAAAAAAGAAGGACTCCGCGTCACTAACTACACGTTGAAGCTCCACAGGTGCTCCAACTTGACACGCAACTTAAGTCACACATTGACATAAACGCTACAAATAACAGATTTACGATATCTGGTATCCATATGAATCTCGCTCACACATGCATAAACGTGACTTCACGCTGTAGTATGACAGCGCGGAGTCTTTCTTTTTTTCTAGTCCGTGGTACCAATAAATTAATATCTATAATATCTATCTTACAATATATATTTATTACCGTTTATGGAACTATACGCATTTATATGCAAGTAACGCAATACAGAATTTATATTCTAGTGTTATCACCACTTAATTGAATATTTAAATAGCAAACAAAGTTAGTTTGAATTTGTACTTTTCTTCGTAGCTAATTTTCTACATCAACGGAAAATACGACCAAGAAAAAAGACTTAACTCCCGACATTATAACTATAAAGAAGTTCGAAGAGTTTTAATGAATAAATTAAGCGTGATGACATGTTTTATGATAATTTGTGTAAGTAAGTAGATATTTATTAGACTTACATGATCCGTAAGGCGTCCATCTTGAGTTGTTATCAGCTGCGCAGTGGCACACATAAATTAAGATAACTATTAATGTGATCCACAGTAATTGCTCGATCGAGGAAAACCTCAGTTTTCCCTCATCATGACTTTACGAGCTGGAGATAAGAACATTGTTTCGAAAAAGGTTGATGCCCTAATAGGAGCCGTGGTGACTCATATGCGAAGTGTGTTGGTTCAAAGCCGGACATGTACCTCTGGATTTTTCAAAATCATGTGTCTATTAATATACATCTTTCTATAACGTTTATCTACCATTGGCTCAGCGTAAAAAAACACCATATACGGACAACTTTATTGAGAGTGGTTGCAGTGGCGTAGCGTGGTGGGGCAAGGCTCTGGTCCGCCCCGGGCGGCACTTGTTGGGGCGGCAAATTTGAAATAACGGTTCAAATTTTAATGATTTATTTAGTTAATCGGTTTGTAACCCAGGGGTTACAATGTTTGTTGGACGGCTGAGAACTGAGTACTTGAAACCTCCCTCTCCCCCCTCTCGGGGCGGGAAAATTGAGACCCACCACGAGCGACAGAAACCGACGCTGCGCCACTGAGTGGACCGCCACTAGCTAGAAAGTCTCAATGGTTAGAAGACGGTCCAAAGCCGTCAAATTCCTCTTTTCAAATACAGTACAGATTTATAACACTGGTTCGCGATAAAGAAAACTTCCATGTCACCATGATTCAATATATCTGGTTGCCCTGTGTAATGGTTTTTTGTTACTTAAGTTCAATGAAGATCACATCCATAGCTTTAATATACAAGTTTCCATGCGACGTATTTCCTCGTCGTTAAAAAGTAGTTACTTTAGGTACTTATATATACCTAAAGAGTATTTTTTAGCTTGAACGCGTAAATCTCAGAAACTACTGGTCCGATTTGAATTATTTTTTTGTGTTGTTTAGTTAATTTATCGAGGAAGGCTATAGGCTATAACACATTAACCATTAACGCGGGCTCAGCTAGTAATATCTATAAAACTTCGACTTTAGAATTTAAAAACCTGTAAAAGATAAGTACGAGGTTTGAACCAAAACACCTCGTATAGGAGCCACGCTACATGACCTTACCATTGAACTATCAACATGCTGTGCTAGTCCCTCGAGACTAACATTGACAATCAAGAATACAGTCACTTAGCGTAGCGTAGGGATTGGGTAAACACGATCATTTGTATTCCAGTTGCACATGTTTAGAGGTATTCGCATAAATGTATTTATTACTCATAGATCTCTTAGGACATTCGAGTATAGGCGTATAGGTACGTATTGTACTTGAATATATAATGTAAGTCAGCTGTTTAAATATTAAGATTTAAAAACAAACAAATAAACACAGCACCCCGTATTCCCCGAAGGGCTAGGCAGAGTCAAAGGGGCGGCAAGCCCCTTTAACCACGTTCAGCCAAAAATAAAACTAGGCTGGGCTAGATGGAAAATTAAGACTTCCGTTATTGGAGAAAGATTATTATTTTCTATAATTGCGTTTTAAAATAAAGTAGTATGAAGTAGATACCTATTATTGAATTTGCAATTTATAATACTAAAATAGTGTGTAATTATTAATGAAACTTAAATAAAAACATTTTTATAGGAAGTACCTACTCCTACCTTCTTTACTAGGCTCTCCAGCTAGATCTTTAATTAATAATCTTTAATTTAGGGAGCGGACTAAAAAAATATATTTAGTCCGTCAGTTGTATTTTTTTATTTATTTGTCAAACAAACACTGGCGAAGTTACAGCGAATTCAAGTTGCGAGTGACGTCACACGTAAGTACAATTTTTACTTACAAGTGACGTCGCAAGCCCCCACTCCAAAACTTTAAAGCTCTGTATCAATGAATTTTTTTGTTATCTTGATAAAGCAAAAAATGCTTACGTGTCTCGTATATTTGTACAATCTATTTGAAGGACTAAATAGAATGATAGTTTTTGGACCCAGTATTGTCCGTTATTGAGTTATCTATATCTATAATAGTAATGTTACTAGCCGTTGCCCGCGACTTCGTTCGCGAGGAATTAAACAAATAAAAAATCTTGCGCGGAGCATTTATTATTAAATAAAAGTTTAGCTTAAGTTACTCCTTGTATTGCCAATTTTCTACCAAAGTCCTATCAAAATCGGCTCAGTAGTTTCGGAGATAACCTGGGACACACATTCAGAAAAATACTTACTTAAAAGGTTTTGTTATTGCTATAAGTACCGCATTTTGACAAACAGACAAACACTTCGATTTGATTTACCAGTATGTATAGATTAAGGATAATTTGTTGCAAAATAATAACTACATATAAGAAAAACACCACAAGTCAATTATCAACATAATTTATTAATAATCCAATCATTATTATATACACCATTACACAATCAGTATCTTTGCAGATAATATATAGTATTACTGACAGACTAGAATTAATTTTAATAACCAATTGAATTAATTTGCATAATAAAATAAAAACTGATTTCAACCAACTGTAGATTAAAGTTACATACGATTAAAACACCAACCTTAATGTGTCTTAACTCTAAACAAATCGTATTTTTAATCGGAGTTGTTGCTCAAAGAAAAATTTGCAACCAGGGCCTGCTTTAGGGATGACGCGGCGCACAGGGCGACAAATGTTATGGGGCGCTAGACTTAAGATAGAGAGGCGTCAAACACTCAAAAGCGATCCATTTTGTTCGGTCTCTTTAAAAATCTAATCAGTTATGTATGTTTCGTTTGGGAGGGTAAAAACGGGCGCCATAGAAATCTCGCTCAAGACTACTGTAGTCCTAAAGCCGGTCCTGTCTGCGGCAACACTTTAAAGACATTGGCAATACTACAGAACTGATAATAAGAGAATACTATTTGAATTAGCGTGTATTAAAATATAAAAATATAAATAAATATCAGACTACATCACATACATTGATCTGACTCCGAGGTAAGCAGCAAGCACTTGTGTTACGGATATCAGAATCAACAGTAGCATTACAAATATATACTTAAATATTGGATATTAACACCCAGACACAGAACAAACACAAGTATTCATCTTACGAATGTTTGTCCTGAGTGGGGATCGAAACCACACTCTTGGCGCATGGGGCAGGTCACTACCGAATGAGCCACCAAGCCAGTCAATTTAGTAATTGTATTCATATCTGACTAAAAACCACGTGCAATTTGGCCGACACAGTTAACAATAAACAGACTTTGTGCGCACAAAGTCTGTTTATTGTTTTTAGTCAGATACGAATACAAACATTTCTTGTTTTGTTTTGTTTACTTACAAACTACAAACCTTACATGAGAGCGTTGAAATCACTTATTGCTGTGCTGGGGAAATTAAACATAATCCCTTTTCTAATAATAATTAAATATATGCAAGAATGTTATTCGTATTAAATATACAAATCGACGCTTAAGAACCAAGACCACCTATCTACAAAAAGTCGACTTCACAGGAGACGAAAAAAACGTTTTATTTCCTTAAATTTATTACGTTACGTAACTTAGGTGGTATTGGTATTTTTTCATAACTTCTTATTTAATGCGAATTTGAGGTTACTGATCAAAGGAAACGATGCGTAAATTAATCATAAAAATAACTGCATTAAAAAGTAAAAAGCGCCAAAAGTGTAGATAGAGGGTCTTGGTTCTTAAGCGTCGAAATAACATTTGATTATTCTTCAATTTCTCTTATTAACAGTTTTGAGTAGGTATACATACATAACATCACGCCCATAATCCCCGAAGGGGTATAAAACGAATTATTAGATATATATTAAAAATATAGAGTTATAAATGCAGATAAAATGATTTTAACCGTTACAAACAAATCACAGGCGACCATTGAGCATAATATTTACAATAACATTGTTTTAAAAGTAATAAGCTCGTCGCCAAATACTAATTCTATTTCTTACACCGTTATTTTTAGAATTAACGAAACCTGACAACTGTTTGTACGGAATAGTTAATAGAATCGATTGCAATAGTTTTTACGACATGTTATATTTAGACCAAAAATTATATATGTACACAAAAGGTTTAATAAAGTTACACCCTATTAAAACCTGTATGGTGCGCGCGCACTGCGTGTTACAAGGTCGTTAAGTCCCGTTACTTCATCATCTTCCTAGCGTTATGTCCCGTGCTTAGACGGGGTCCGCTTAGACCATGATCCAGGATTTAGCGAGTCTGGTAATTACATTGAAGCGACTGCCGATCTGACCTTCGTAACCCTTACATAGGGCAACCAGACAATTTTTGGATCATGGTTACAAATTCAAAGTTGTTTGAATTTGCAGGTTTCATCACGATGGTTTCCCTCACCGTCGAGCTAGTGGTATAAATATGTACATAGATTTTTTAAAATCTAGAGGTACATGCCCGGGTTTGAACCCGCACTCCTCGGTTAAGAGGCGCGTGTCCTTACCATTGAGCTACCACCGCTAAGTCCCGTTACTATTATTTATTATAAGCGCAAACGCACAAAATACTCGCCAAAATACAAGGACGCAACTCAAAATGTTTGTAACTTCGTGAATTTTTGAGATAATATAATAGTTTTTTATACAGATTCGTTCAATGAAAATATTTGACCCTCGTTTCGGTTTTCGTATATACTAAAAATGACCTTGTATATTTTTCACTAACAGCGCCCCGCGGTTTTACCCGCGTAATTCCCGTTCCCATAGAAATACGATCATAAAATACAGCTTAAGTTACTCGCTGATAAAGTAGCTTTTGATTGGTGAAAGAATTATTAAAATCGGCCCACTAGTTTCGGAGCCTATTCAATGCAAACAAATCTAATCTCTTTATAATATTAGTATAGTTCCGTAAAATTGATATTAGTATTCCGGCGAAATTTAAAAAAAAATGTTCTTATATAAATTTCAGCGTTAATTTATAATCATTTGATATGGGGTTCCATAAAATAAAATACATTTGGTTGGGGTTCTGTTATCTTTAAAGTTTAGGAAACCCTGGTATAGATTATTGACTTTGACTTTGACTTTATAATATGAAAGTGGCTTACAAGCGTACGGCCTGAGCGATCACCGTAGCCTATAGGCGCTTACGACGCAAGGGGTGTCTCTTGCACGTTGACCCTAAGAAGGTTTTATTGAGGAATCACTGCGCACCAGGCATACGCGACGAGAACGGAACATCTTAGGTCCCCCAAATAATAGAATATAGATTATTATTCATTATTACATAGTTCTTAGAACTGACGACAGATGGCGCCAGCTTTAAACGCAGTTCGCATACTAAGAATGAAATTGCACACGTAGGGTTGCCAGGTCTTAAAGAGCGAATAGGATATTTGAGTGAAAAATAAGGACACCAACGTTTGGCGTTTAAGTATGAACGGCGAATAAAAAATAAAGCAAATCTCATCTTTTTCATATTACACTATAAAATAGTAATGACTGTTCTTATGAAAAAAGCTAAAAAAGGACGCGAAAAGTTGGACAAAATCTGACACAATACTGGACATACTATAAATAAATAAAGCCTTACCTTGTCCGGCTATATCCGGACGCCTGGCAACACTACACGTACATAATCCGCAGCACAGCTAGATATGAATAGGTCTTAGAAAATCGTCTAGATTCTAGAAGTTTCTATTCACGCATCTTCATCATTACCGCTATCGTTGGATACCTCTCCGTCGCCAATAAAAACCTCTTCTTGCACCAAATTTGGCATTTTCGCTTTACTATTAATCTGCAGAACCGACGCCATAGCCATCCCCGTCCCGAAACTATACTCTATAGGCTTCATACTCTCATCCTCCTTATCTATGGATTTGTCTATGGACGCCCGTTTATCCGGATGGTTCTTCCGCCTCATAGCTCTATGCCTGCGGATATCCTTCAACAAAGCAAGTTGCTTCTCTTTATAAAACTCGAAATCGCTTTCAGACGAAGACGTAGATAATTCTAGATCCTTCTTCGAGAATGTGAAGTTTCTGGCGTCGTAATTGTTGCCATTTTTAAAGTTATCACTTCTTAAGTTAACAGCTTGGTTAAGCGTTTTGTTCGATGCTCCCGCTTCCACATCGCTTAAGCCTTCAGACATTCCACTAGAGTCTAATCCTGGTGCTTTCATTAACGGAACTTGTTTAGTCCATTTGGTCACGTACAAACATTTATCGTAAGACACAGTAACTAGTCTGCTCTTAAAATTCAACATGGCGTTAGCTTCATAATAAGGTAGCGGTATTTCACTTTCATTGTGATATTTCCCGTTTTTCAATCTGTATTTTTTATCTCTAACCACCTTTTTGATCTTGTAACTGCTAAACAGGCGTTCTTTCTTCAATTTTTTTTTAGTTTTCGCCAAAATCCCCTTCCTCACTACAAACTCCTCGAATTTTATCTGCCTCGGAAACTCCGGAAGTTGATCTTTCAATTCCGGCATCGTCTTCACCAACGCTTGCCTCTCCCTCTCTCTCATCACGTCCTCTCTCTTCCCCAGTTTCCTCTTCAACTCTTTCAACACTATCTTCGTCGTCTCCTTCTCTTTCTTCCCCGGCGCAGTCGTGACGTCACTAACAGGAGTAACTACGTCATCGTCCTCAGTTCTGACGAAGTAAAACACCTCATCCTTAACCTCCGGCTCTCTATCGTCAATCTTGACTATGGTCCCCTCCTCATCTGTCATTTGTCTCTGTTCAATACAAACCTCTTTTTCGCCACCGCACACCTTCATTCTAATCTTCCTCAGCCTCATTTGCGAGTTCTGCACCGTACTCAAACACTTAGTAATATCATCGATGATTTCATCCAAATCCTTCTCCAATACTCCCAAATCCAGGTCCTGTTTCTGCAAAGCGCACGAGTCCAGGAACGCGTCAAGCGTGTTACACTTATTCGAAACAAATTTCAATTCCAGATTCGTCCTAGCTACCCCGTTATGAATTTCACTGTAGACCCAACTGTCCAGGACGGCTGGCCCCGGTTTCTTAACGTCAGAAGACTCTGTGCCGCTGAAGTTTCTTAGTAAACGGTACATACGTTCTAAACTTTCGTAATTTTCATTGAATTCGTCTGTCAAATGTTTTATCAGAACGTTGTGGAGCCAGTATATGCGTTCGTTGTGGTTTTTGTACGTTCGCTGCGCGTGCGCAGATGGGATGAAGTGAGCCATCGCTATGTATTTCAGTAGAGTCGATTGGATCACTAGGAACGCGTGGTGGATTTTCTGGAACAAAGTGAAATATCTGTTTAATAGTAGCCTAGAGAGTTGGTCTCGGCATTAAATTCATTTTAGGAAGTATTCTAAGAAGGTTTACATTGAGGCACATTTTAAAGATAACTGCTGTTGCATGACTGCGACTGCGTGGAATAGGCAAGTTGACT
>OX596229.1:4920378-5043974 GCA_951394215.1 Glyphodes perspectalis
AAATTGTTGCTAGTAATCAGTTTAGAAAAATATGTTTACAATAGTATATTGATTATAATTGATCTTTCTAAGTATACATCGTGATTATAATCAGAATTGGGGAAAATATTGTGTAAAATTGTAATAGTTTGGTTACGCTAGTGCTTGACAAAGCGGTGACGTCACGAGTATCGATAAAAACTTAATCGTCTTTTAGCGACATCATGACATGAATACAAAGTTATTTAGCCAAGTTATGTTGAAATATAATTATATTCACATTGGGAACTCATTATCTCCGTAAAGTTTGTTAGTTAAGTAACTGATAATTTTTCTAGGTTTCCAAGCATCCCAGCATTGTGTAAAAAGTGGATGCGGACTATAGACAGACCAGATTGGACTCCCAGTAAGAACTCCACTATCTGCAGCAAAAATTTTGACGGCAAATGACGGCAACAAAAAAATTGTTGCACTACATATTATGTATTTTTAAATAACTAAATGACACCAAATTAAAAGTTGCTAATATATTATTTGTTTCATTTCATTCCATCAGTCAAAGCAAAAGTCATGTCTTTTTGTCTTATAGGTATAAATCATAGAACATATTTCTATTTTTTTCATTTTTTACACGCTGAATTTACGAGGAATACATTTTACCATCTCATTGTTTATAGAACTGCTTAGAATGGGATTTCTTACCGACTAATTCCGATTTACCTAATATAAACAACTGCTGATTTCATCAATGCCATAAATTTAATCAAAAGTATAAAAAAGTGTTTTAAATACCTATACTATTAGTAGGTATACAACTGAATCAGTCGATAATGTAAAAGTGCGTCTTTGACAACACTATTTTTAACCCACACATAGACGTCAACCAACACATGTTTAAATTTATTTTGGTCATGTCTCCAAGCCGTCATTGTGTATCTTGTACATCCTAAATCTATGGTTTTATCACAATTTTTCATCTAACCCAGCCATGTTTTGTTTTTGGCTGAATGTGGTTAAAGAGGCCTGCTGCCTCTTTGACTCTGCCTACCCCTTCAGGTATTATGGGCGAGATGTTATGTATGTATGTGTGTAATCAAATGATTTTTTGGAATATTACATAAATACTTTGCCACTATATCTGCAAAGCCTTATGGGAAAGAATTTTCCAAAACAAAGTAAACCCCTTCTCAACTATTTAAAGCCAAACATGTTAACATAATAACTGGGTTAAATAGAAGATATGTCATTTTTTATTAGTTTAAATGAAAATAAGTTTCAAAGACTCAATAAGGTTGCTACAATGAACAGATTCACTATATCCATCATCATATAATCAGAATTATAATTATATAATTTAGACTTACCATATTTGGCCTGAATTTCATAGCGAGCCATTTCCTCGAGAGAACTGGCGGTGAAAAATCTTGTTTGATATACAGAGCCATCTGGAAATAAACAAACATGGGAGTTTCAAATCATAGCTGTATGGTTATATTATTGGACCTGAAATTGTAATTAGATTTCATCATCATTAGTGTTAAAAGTATTCATCGATGTGAACTCTGGCAGGTCTGGTGCAATTGGTTGGTTTAGTTTTGAATGGCAATGACCGCGAACCGCCGGATCGGTGGTAAAAAGCTGCTAACGTTACTTTGGCATGAGGCTCCGTTGTTCTTATAAGCATAACGCTATTGTCATTAGTGATTTCGTATATGTATTATGATGGGCGATAATAATAATAAAGTTAACGCCCACACTCTGTCTCATTTGATTTAATTTCCATCTAACCCAGCCCATTGTCCCATGTTGGTCTGGGACTTAAAAAAATGTGTCATCTGTTGTTCTTGCCTAGCATGTTGTAGAAGACGTCTAATGGTGTATCGGGTTTTGGGTATGTGATTGTGTGGGCAACAGGCTAGCCACTTGTCACCACTTTTTAACAATTTTCCATCTAACCCAGCCCAGTTTTGTTTCTGGCTGAATGTGGTTAAAGTGCCTCTTTGACTCTGCCTACCCTTTCAGGGATTATGGGCGTGATGTTATGTATCTATGTATGTTTCGAGTTCAAATGAGTACTAAATCTGGAAATAAGCGAGTATAAGCTATCTATCTATTGCATTTATGTTGCCTGCACAGTTACGGTAATATTAACTTATCAGTGGATTCTCCCTTCAGTACCCTTTGGTTTAACATCACACTATATTTTCTATAAAACAGTTATTCTTATTGCTACATAATTTTTTCTGTCATGGTCAACAAGTAGGCAGATTGTAACCTATCATGTTTATGGAATAAATGAATAATTATTACTGAACAGCAGGGGTTCCCAACCTTTTAGTGACTGATAGTTACTTTGATTTCATTCTTGTTAGCAGGGACCACTAGATTGAATATAAACTGTGTTAATTTTTAAGTAACATTTCTTTCAGCAATCTGCGGAAGATTTTTTTTTTTTTTGTTATATATGAACACTTTTTTGGGAACCACTGCTGTACAGTTATGTTTCAGATTGTTTTAACTGCTTCTTGCCCTATTCACCTAATATCTGGGTTTATCACAACATGTTTTTCTCTTCCGTACTTCTTGGTAAGAGGTCATCAGGGTATCATCCCAATTCACACATTCCATCCAGCTCTTTAGTATCCACACCACACCTACTAACTAAACTTCACGCCACTTCCCTAGCAGGGTACGCAGAGAGAACCAACATGCTCCTATAAAGAATGCATTTTAAATATTAATGGCTTTGAAGCCTATTGACTTTCTAGCTATAATAGATTCAAGTTCTAATTTTAATATCCAAAATGATAAATTACTAACCTATAATAAAGTTTTTTTTTAATGAGATATTTTGTCTGACAAAGTTTATAAATTGAAAATGCTTACCTCTGTTAAAAAATATTAATTGTAGTTCAATAAATGTAGTATTTATTCATTAATATCGAGTAAAATGAGCGGCATTAAGTTGTGTAATAGCAGTTGACTCATGTTTACATTATTTGCGAAAGCTTTTACATACAAATGTATTACGTTTGGGTAAAAAAGATAGCCTTAGGATATGCAATTTAGGAAATATGTCATAATTTGTAGAAAATATATAATTTCAGATATAAAATTGTCGCATTTTTTGCAGCAAAAACACAATTTTCTATTTTTGCTTTCAGGATTTGACGTTAATTTGACATTGACATTAATACGTTTGTGAAGATTGTTCAACTTTGGTTTGTTATTTTTTAGCGGTCCGTTATAAGCAAATTTATGAATCTAAATGTTTTACGAATTTTATTTATGTTATTGACCCTCAAGGTACCTTTTTAAAAATACAAACATAAACGAGTTAATGATAAAGATGAATTTATTCGATTGATAATTCTATTACATACTTCCTTGAAGTCCGGGTCGTATCCATTGCAATAACCATATTTTAAAGAACCGATCTAGATACAAAGGAAAATATATTTCGTGTCTTCATCTAATGTCTTCCTTCAGTCATGTCATAAGCTTGGTCAGGGTCCGCTTGAAGTTTAAGTGCGCTGGCTGCAGGTTGAGTATAGCTGAGCTGGCTTAGACTATAATCCAGACTGAGCAGTTGCGGACTAACCAGGGGGCGAAACCTCTAAACCTGGGGGGCTTTATACTAGGTATCTCAAAGTTCCTGTAATCATGCTTTAACAGACAGTGGACGCAATTTCGGGCAAGCAACACTGCTCGAATCTGACTACCGATCTACTTTCATAAAATGTGGATAGCGTAAAGACAAAAAGACAATTTGGATCTTATTTACACATCCTTATTTGTTAGAATATGCAGGTTTCATCATGATTTCTTCCCTCAGCGCCTAGTGGCATAAATAAATACATAAATTTAAAAAATCTAGAGATACATACGTGGCCGAGTTTGACCTCGCATGTGTCCTTACCATTGAGCTCCTATCTTTTAACTGTATGTATTTGAAGTGGTAGTTCATTATTAATAATTAAAAAAAATAATAATAATAAACTCATAAGGGTACAGGGAAAAAGTAAAATAATATGGTCGGTATAAAATTTACTTTATTATTTACAATCACCATATTAGAAATATGAAATAAAACAATGATTAACATAAAATATCAATATCTAACAAAAAACAATGATGTGGACTCGAGTAACATACATTTTGTGATTTGTCTTGCCTCAAAGTAGTTTCATTTCATTTCAATAACACCATAGAAAAATACTTTAAAGAAATAAAAACACTTATCCTAATTCCTTTTGTTCCCTCTCAATTAAATAATAATAATACTTGAACTAAACGATTCATAAATTATTTTTACTGCAAATGCATAACTCATTCAAAATGTTGGAATGACAGGATTACACACAGGAAAATCTGTTAATGATATTGTTACATTAATCAATCGAAAACTTTTTTTGCTAAATAACAACAGGAAAGTAAGTGATTTGCCGACATTTCCTGATTTGTTCTTTAAAACGATTTCAAGTGTGTACACCATTATCACTTTGTGTTATGGTGGTCGGGGACTCAAAAATAATGTACCAATTGTAGGTGCTTAGCATGTCGTAGGAGACGACTAATAGTGTACCTATTAATGACCCCCCCCCCCCCATCGGAGGGGTTAGTATCGGTTGTAGTTATTCTCTTTAGTCGTTAAAATCGTCTGCAAATCCGCCGATCACATACAATAAGTCTAAAATGACCTATCAACTATTTAAAACGTATTATTTAACAGTCATTCCAGGTTTATTGTCATAATTCATCAACCGATGCCGCGGATTTTTAAAGATTTCCAGAACCCGCTTACGGCGGCGCGTAACCAAGCCGCCATCTTTAATTAAACTTCACTATAACTTAGCCTTGGAGTCGAGTCCTTCGAGCCCATGTACCAGGAATTGTGCTACATAGCCCGCTACGCGCTCTGGGTGTACAAAATGGACATCGTGGCCGCCCTCCACACGTCTAACCCTGTAATTGCCACTGGGGTACGCCGCTTCATTCAACTTGAATAGGGTACGTTCATACCGTCCGTTCCTTATCGACTCTTCTGCGAGTACAGCCAAGGTCGGAATGGGTATATTGGTGAATATTTTCTCCAGGGACTCTGGTGAGAATGGGGGCCGGGAGACGAGCTTCATCCGTTGGTCGAAGGTGTACCTGGAAGGATAAGAATTTGGTGGTTTAAGTTCGAAACTTATATTTAAAAAAGACCTTTTGATATGTTCTCCTACTTCAAATCTGGTTTGACGACCTTTGATTCAGTGAGTCTGATCTTCGGGCAGGGTCGTAAAAAGGGTTGTTTTTTGTTAACCCAGGGGAAATATGTAACGTACCGTGCCGCTGAAACCGGGGGGAATTCAGCGGGTGAGTCGGTCTCCCGGGCCCTCAAGATGATAGGAGGACCCTGCTCCGCCTAAGATGGTAGTGGGCGGCGTATACCGACTAAGCCCCTGGGATGTACCTCTACGCTTTCTGTAAGGTGGCCACGGGATCGCGCAGCTAAACCGCTGTGAAGTAAATCCAGCCCTGCCGATGAGGCAGTCAAAGCCCTCACACATCGCAGTCCCTACCTGATGTAGCCATCTTCAACGGGCTCTGCTATCCTCTCCAGGGTGGCGGCGGCAGCCTCTTCAGACAGACCACGGTTCTTCTTCAAAACTTCTATCGCCTGAGAACAATCAGATATTTTAGTCAGTAAAAACCTATTACTGGAATTAATTGACTGACATGCTTGGGGGTTAAGAGACTGATTACGAAATTCAAGGTCGCAAGTTCTAACCCTGCTAGGGGTAAATGTGCAATTCTACCTAGTTGACTGTGTAATCCTGGATCATGGTCTAAGCGGACCCCGTCTAAACACGGGTTTGAACCTGCACTCCTCGGTTAAGAGGCGCGAGTCCTTAGCATTGAGCTACCACCGCTCTTCATAAGTAATTTTATATATGTTTAAACATATTGCCTAGTCTAGTTATTTAAAACCACATTTAAACAAATACTCACATCTTCCCATTTGTAATGAGGCGCATTTTCCTTGGGACTATTAAACGCATCAAACTTCTCATAGTACTTTGTGAATTGTGTATGATACCTGAAACATAGAGTATAGTTAAAAACTATCATTAAAGCTAACATACTGATAAGCCCAGACGGCACACGATCAGTGGCAGACTTACAGTGTTGGCCGCCCTAGGCTCCAGGCCATAATTCTCAGTACTATCGCGTCATCACTTAATGTTTATCACGATTGGCCGCCTCTAATATCTGGCCGCCCTAGGCCCGGGCCTAATGGGCCTTAGGGTAAATCCGCCACCGCACACGATGGTCAAAAGACAACGAGAGACGACAGACATAACGTATTCATGCATAGAAATACTTAAGTAAGAAAAAGTGTTTGCAACTCAACACTAAACACGAAGCGACCCGCGTTTGGTCCCGTCCCGTTTACGTTTTTAAATTCTAGTAAAGGGGTTCTCCTATTTTGATAAAGTCACCCTTATTTAATAGATACCCAAATATATAGATAGATGCAATCCTCTCGTGACCTAATCATTCGTTACGGACCTCGCGCTGGTGTGATCTCAACAATGAACTAACTAACCAGCCCGCCAAAGAGCGAGCCAACCAGCCAGCCAACCCGCGAGCGAGCCAACAGCCAGTGAACTAGTCAGCTAGCCAGCCAGACAGCCAGCCAGAAAGCCAGAAAGCGAGCTAGTTAGCTAACCAACTAACCAACCAACCAGCCAGCCAGTCAGCCAGCCCGCCAGCCAACCAGCCAGCCAGCCAGCGCTAACCCTGTCCCTTACCACACAGACACGACGTCAGCTGGCACGGTGAGCCACGTCGGCAGCGGGTCCAGGTTCACCACCCGGGACACTTTCCCCGGATGCGACAACGCGTACAGTTTGCCTGCAAATATAAACACTAGGTGGATACCGTGGCTTCGTCCGCTTACCATTCGGCGTATTCCTGCGGGCGCACGTTCGGCCTAAGCACAGCCGGGTCGAAATGTATCACTTTGGACGCTTTCCCTGGGTGGAAAATGGTGTATAGCGTACCTGGAAATAATATAATAAATAAATAATAATAAATATCAGACTACATCACATACATTGATCTGACTCCGAGGTAAGTAGGTTAACCAGCACGAAGCGCTTCCAGAAACCACCAGAATCATATGAACACCAAGTCGTAGCAGCACAGAAGCACCATCAGCCTGGAGGGAACAGCTCCGATCGTAGAGCCGACTCACTCAACTGCGCCAACTGTGTCAACTCAGAGATGAATCACGCGTGTAACTCACCTATGACAGTCGCCAGCGAGTGCGCCACCAGCACGAAGCGCTCCCAGCGGAAGTGGCGCACCACCAACGCCAGCGGGAACACCAGGTCGTAGCAGCTCACCATCAGTCCGGGGGGGAACGGGTCGGAACGCCCGTTGCCCGGGAACTCCATAGCTGGGAACCGAAAGAGAGAAGAATCATCAGATTTTTGTACAATCATCATGCTGCTAACATTACTACCATCAAATATATTACTTATTCGATACAATAAGCTAATCTCAAAATAAATATAGTACACTATTGAGATTACAAAAAAATATTGCTTACGTATTTTTTCTTTTGTTCAACAAACGAAAAATGATGAAAATATAGCGCGATAAAGTGCCGCGTGACGTCACGTAAAATTTTACCATCCAAGTGACGTAAAGCGCCCCATTTCAGATCTTTGAAGCGCTGTATCTTTATCATTTTCGAGTATTAGATAAAGCAAAAATCATGTATTCAATATTTTTTGATAATCTAACTCACGAACTAGAAAACATTTGAGTAAACTAGCCTATTTTAGAGCATAGGGGAATCCCCTTCCATCCACATAAAAAGTCTTCTAAAATTTGGGTAGGCGACACTGCCCGCATCCCTATCGGTAAAATCATGATCCAATTTTTCTGGATATCCTGTTTAATGGATAGCCAGGAGGCAGACCTGGCCAGACACGCCAAATCCAGGATCACAGTCAGCAGGCCTCAGCTAGGAACAAACTGCTAGAAAATTCACCAGCTCACCAATGTAGTAGAACTTCCTCGGCAGCAGCTTGACCAGGGGCCGGAAGCACGCGGCCGAGTCTACGGAGCCGTGGCACATCAGCACCGGGGGGTCGCTGCAGTCCCCCCACGCCACAACTGCAAATACATACATCAAAAATTACCTCGGTATCAGATCAATGTATCACATACTTAAATTATTATTAATAGCAGCGCCCCGCGGTTTCACTCGCGTAGTTCCCGTTCCCTTGGGAATATGAGGATAAAATATAGCCTATGTTACTCCTTGATAAAGTAGCTTTCTATTGGTGAAAGAATTTTTCAAATCGGTCCAGTAGTTTTTGAGTTTATTCATTACAAACATACAAAAAGACAAATCTTTCCTCTATGTATAATATTGTATAGATGAAATTCTCCACACTCATACACCAATTCCCTAGTTCCAAACTAAGCTTACGCTTGTGCTATGGATACTAGGTGAACGGTAGACATACTTAAATACTCCAGTACAAATGTCCATGACACGAAACATTTGCCCCTAGCGGGATTCGAACCCGCGACCCTTGGTTTCGTGGCCAGGGTCTCTGACCACTCGACCAACGTGGCTGTCAGCACGCCCATAATCTCCCAAGGCTCTGTTCAAAAATTACCTTGATATCAGATACTTAAAAGTGATTCTAAATCTCTCCTTTTCATATATCTATATCTAAACTCTATACTATAATTATGGTGGGTGATGAAACTTACTACCTATCATTGTTACAGATGTTGAAGTACTAGTTGTCTTTATTTATCGTAGTCTCATTATATAGACATGAAAATAATTCTGCTGCATACTCACTTTTCTTTTTTTTTTTCTCTCTTTTTTACACTAAGACACAGATGATGTTTCTAACTGTATATAGTAATCATTGTTTTTGTTTTTTCTTTTTTTCATTCATTTAATGTAATGCATGCACTGACCTATATTACTGTAATGTTGGTCAGTGTATGTACGTCACTCAAAAGGTGCGGCCAGAATACCAGTGCTGCTGTGGCGACTCTCGGGTTGCTGTAACACATGCTGAGGCTCGCACCTTGTTGGCCATCACTCAATGTATGTTCCTGTCTCATGTGTCTGTATTATTTAATGGTCAATAAATGTTTTCTATTCTATTCTATTCTAATTACTATAATATTATAAAGAGGAAAGATTTGTATTTTTGTATGTTTGTAATGAATAAACTCAAAAATTACTGTGCCGATTTAAAAAATTCTTTCACCATTGGAAAGCTACATTATCCGGAAGTAATATAGGCTATATTTTATCGCCATATTCCTACAGGAACGGAAACTATGCGGGTGAGACCGCGGGGCGCCGCTAGTTTGAAATAAATATCAGACAACATCACATCTATTTATCTGATTCCGAGGTTATGTTTGATCGTATCGCTCAAGTGGTCACGTTCACACACACATAGATTTACAGTGAAATAAAAAAACATAGACACCTGATTAAAATTATGTTAAAAACTGGCTTTGACTGGCCCGTTGGTTGAGCGGTTGAGTGGTCAGCCTCGAAACCAAGGGTAGCTTAGCTAGGGGCAAATGTTTCGTGTGATGAACATGGACATTTGTATTCAAGTCATGGATGTTTATAAACGTATTTGTATGTCTATCCGTTCACCTAGTATCCATAGAACAAGCATATAAGCTTAGTTTGGGACTAGGGAATTGGTGTGTCAGTCTGAAGAATTTATTATTCATAACTTAAACCATAAAATTACAAATACATTTTGATTACTTACATACGTAACATCACGCCCATAATCCCCGAAGGGGAAGGCATAGTCAAAGGGGCAGCAGGCCCTTTTAACCACATTTAGCAAATAATAAAACTGGGCTGGGGTAAATGGAAAATTGTGAAAAAGTAGTGACAAGTGGCTAGCTCATCGTCTACACAATCACATACCCAAAACCCCATATACCATTAGTCGCCTTTTACGACATGCTAGACAAGGAACACAGTTGGCGCGTTTTTAAGTGTTAGACCAACATGGAAATTTTAAGTAATTTATGATATGTGTAGTCCATATTTGGTGAGAACAATTTTATCTACTATTTATTTATTATGAGCCTTCTGATAATGTAGAACAAAGTCCAAGAGATAACAAAATGATAGTCTAGTCATCTAGTGCAGTGTTTTTCAATCTTTTTAAATATGCAGCCCCTTCCGCGATAAATAAAATCAATTTTACACTGATAGTGTGTAGAACATTACCGTTTTTATTTCAGGCGACCCCCCGAGGATGGCTCTGCGACCTCCCTGGGGGTCGGGACCCACAGGTTGAAAAACACTGATCTAGTGCAACAGTCAGCAACAGGCGGACCGTGGACGGTCTAACCTCGGTCGGTCAAATATTGTAATATATGTATTGTATACCAAGTAGTAATACATAGAGTATGTAATAAATTGATTATTTTCTCAAGAACCAAACTATTAAAATTGGCTTAAGACCGTCCGTGTAGTTTCTCACATAAATAGTATAATTAATGTATAAATCTTGTGTATTATTCAGAATTGGTTTGAATATTGTGAAAAATTTCCGACAGTATCCAGACCCCATCTAAAACTACTTGCATCCTTCAAATAAGCAATCTCCAACATGCTTATTTGAAGAAACTGCGCCATATTCAAATGTATTATTTTCATACTTAAATAACAAATTAAATTACAATATAGTTATATACAATATAGCTAGTATTTCCCGTTCCTGTGGGAATACGGTTATAAAATATAGCCTATGTTACTTGCTGATGAAGTAGCTTTCCATTGGTGAAAGAGTTTTTCCAATCGGACTTCAAAAAAGCACTTGCAAATTGTCAGAACAAAACAAAATGAAAGCTTCTAAATTAGCTAACTAAGCTTCACGCCACATCCCTAGCAGGGTAGGGAAACAATCTACATAAGATATATTATTAAAAAAAGCAACAAAACCAGCTGATGAAATGAAAAGTCATTTTAATCATCATTCTCTTAGACATGAATACAAAATAATGTCAAATGTGATACATGTTTGAAGCTAATTTAGCAATGTCTATAACTTATAATTTCTAGGTAAATTGCTAAAATTAACGCATTTATTAGTCTGCCCCGCACATCTCTGTGTCTGTGTAAATATAATCAATTCAAAAATTTAAACAGATTTTCATATATTTTTTACTGATAAAGTAAATAGTGATTCAGCATACTCACACATTTACAAATAAATAAAATTTAACATTACTTAAATTATTATTAAATTCATAGTGTACCTACATTCATTGTCTATTAACAAGCAATATGTATGCAAAGTTTGGAGAATCAACTTATATGTTTTTTATGTATTTAAGTATTAAACTAATACATATTCATTTAACCCCACTAAATGAATACTTAGGAAAATTAATAAACTTGAATGTCATTATACATAATCAGCTTAAATTATGCATGTCATTTTCACGAGTTGATAAAGCGATATTTCACTTAAATAAATTGGCGAATACAATAATCTACAATCTATCTATGGTACAAAGTGCAGCGAAACAGAGGTATAGGTTAGAAAATTAAAATAGAAGAAAAACTTTTAAAAAGTATAAAATTTGTATAAGAGTAGTAAAAATCTATTTATTTAAGTACTTACTGCAAATTCTACCCCAAGGCGCTTCTATGAACCATTCTTTCTCTGGTATAGACGTTGTGAAGTTTTTTACACTCATATTGTTATTGCAAGAAGATTAACTAATACAAATTATACGTAAAGTAATTGGGCAAGTACTTATAAATACTTCAGATAATCAATTTTATTATAATTTCATCGCGATTTTTTGTATATTTTGTCTGATCAAAAACTTTCGTTCGAATAAAATTTTTGACAGCACTCGCGATTTTGACAGATAGATCATAACATTAGGGCTGTACATATTTATTGTAGATAGTTCGGCTATTCAATTGCTATTTATTTGAACATTCTCGATTTAATTATGCAAATCGTTTGTTTATATATTCACTAAAAATGCATATTTTTTTTTTCTTTAACTTATACAATACTGATAAAGTATGTGTTTTCCGGCATTTTGTTTTCACCAATGCATTTCATTGAATATGTAAATTTTTAATGGGATATTTTTTTGATAATTTATTTAGTTATTCTTTTACAAACAAATTTCTATCCGGAGGCCGCTTCAAAACCACATATGAATGCTACTTAACTTTATATTTGCTTCCACGTCTATACCATATAACCGATTTTAAAAATGCTTTATCAATAGAAAGCTTCAATAGAAATTATCAACGAGTAATATTTTATTCTCGTATTCCTATATACGGGATAGGAACCTACGTGTATCCGCTGGGGCGCTGCTATAGTATTTTATCAATAAGTATAGTAATAAAAGACTGGTGGTGTTTAGGGTTTTATCAACGTTTATTTAGATATTTTTAAAATAATTTATTACGATCTTTATCACAATTAAGTTTTATATTTAATTAGTTCCTTATATACCGTTTGTGCACATGTATGTTAGCAAAGAACTTTGCACCTTCAAAATTATGTTTTGGCCGGTTAAAACTTAAAAATTATTTTTACAACATTCCCTAAACTTATTTTTCTAATTAGTTATATCACTGTAAATCATTTGACCTTCATAATCCTAAAAAACTACAGTTTAGATTGGATATCATCAAAATGTTCTCTCATAAACTCCTCCACATATTTTCTTATTTCTCCAGGGTTCTTCACGTGATGGTCGTGACCTCCCTCGAGAGTAACACATCTGGCATGTTTTATATTTTTCAACATGCTTTCGATTAGGTAGTCAGCTGCTTCCTTCTCTCTCATATAGCCTCCGTGACCTTCTGTCATTGATATGAAGAGAGTTGGCGGTGCGTTCTTGGTAAAAATGGATATGTAGAAATCGTTCGTCATATTTTGTGGAGCGACGAATTTTGCTCGGGAATCCCAGGCTAACCTGAAAATAATCTTATATTATTAAATCAATGACAGAAGAAATGTACGTCATCATGTTTGTCGTCGGTCAAGTCGGTTCGCTTAAAACAACGTTGCTTTGGCGTGCCCGTTTGCTACGACTGACATTTGACGTTTGTAATTATTAGATAGTAATGCTTCCCTATTTTGCAACCTATGACGTCATAGTGCGCAATGCCAGATTCAAAAACACCAAAATTCTGCTTATATGTAGGCAATAATTGAATGGCAGAAGTCATTAAGTCTTTACCTGTAAAGTTCTCCGCTGACGTGCACCAGATTCCTGGACAGCACCACCTCAGCCTGTTCTTCGCTCATTTTGCGAGCCTTCATGATCGCATCTAAGGCCTGGCGCTTGGTATATAATTTGTTGGGGCCGTTGTACCTGCAAGCATAAAAAAGCATACAAATAGACTTTCTAGCGTTATTTGGATTTGCTCAGATAATTCCTTAATTCAGTAAATCTATTTATCATGCCTAAATCGGTAACTTCATGTCATTGGGCTAATTGGCGGCTTCACATAATGCAGCCTGAACAACCGAATGAGCGCGTACGCAAGCCAACGACGTGTCACGTGAGCTCAGTGAGTGTTGCTGAGTGTTGCCGACATGATTATTTTCTTAGAGGCCTCCGGGTTGTGTCAGCGGGCTGTGCCGGATGGTCGGCTTTGGTGTGTAACTGTGTTCTTTGCCTTGCCTCGCATTTTAGGCTACTAATGGTGTATTACTGACTAATGATGAGAGTCACGGACATGGCTCTAGCCAAAGAAAATATTTACCTTCGTAAATATATTTACCTATCTTAAATATATTTACCTGGTGTAATATACATACCTTGCGTAATTCGTGTAGTACTTGTGGTAGTAGAGGCGGTAGAAACGCTCATGATCCGGCTGCTGAAGTCTTTGGAAGGTGGGGCCTGCGTCGAGGTGGATGAATCGGCTGATCACGCCTGGTGTGGCCGCGTTGTAGAACAGGCCTTGAAGAAACAAAGATATTAAGTGTGACATCGCCAACAACATAATTTGTCAATGTACATTCATAGTCTGCTGGGTATTTCTAGGCGTTATTATCATGTTATTAATTTGTCTGTCCAATGTTGGTCTTCGATATAAATAATGGGCCAACTGTGTTTCTAGCCCATCACCTAATAGGTGACTAATGGTGTATTTTTAGGGTTCCGTAGCCGAATGGCAAAAAACGGAACCCTTATGGATTCGTCATGTCTGTCCGTCCGTATGTCACAGCCACTTTTTTCCGTAACTTGGTAAGTAAATGTATTTGGTGAACCGCATAAAGATTTAAATACAAAAATAGAAAAAAAACAAGAAACTTCCACCGAAAATTGGTTTGAACGAGATCTAATAATAAGTTTTTTTTAATACGTTATAAATCGTAAACCGCATTTTACCTTTCATTCAATCAACTCCAATATAATAAAGAATAAAGAAAAACATTTATTTAGATGTACAGTGGTACGGAACCCTACGTGCGCGAGTCAGACTCGCACTTGGCTGGTTTTTTTTGGTTTGTGATTGTGTAGGTGACGAGCTAGACACTTTTTTACCTCACATAGCTTAATTTTAAAATTTTTTTTTTGGGGAAAAGCGTATAAGGGGCTAATTACTACTCCTCAGATTTTTCCTACGCTTACGGTATTGTGGGCATGATGATACGTAATGTAAAGTATATCTATTAACTTAATTACAAAATCAATATTACCTATTTCACAGCCCATGGAGTGGCCGAGAAATATGCAGTTCTTCCATCCCATATGTTTAACTACCACTTCAACCACGTGTATAAAGTGAAATCTTGACAGTGCTATACCTGAAAAATAAAATAATGTACCTATTAATATTATGTACCAATCATAAATATCGACGTAAAGATCAATATAGACGATGATTGCATTAAAAACTATAATAATATTTTGTCCGTCGGTTAGATTATAAAAAAATACTAGACACATATATTTCGCTTTATCAAATTAACAAAAAATCACAAAGATAAAGAGCATCAAAGTGTTGATGTGGGGGCTTGCGACGCCACTATTTAGTAAAAATTGTACGAAAGTGTGACGTCACCCGCAACTTATATGCATTGTATCTTCGTCAATGTTTGTTTGACAGATAATAAAAAAATACGTGTTCAATATTTTTTTATAATCTAACCGACGGACTAAACACACTTTTTTTTGTAACCTCATTTTTTCGGAAAAGAATACAAGTTTAGTACTAAACATTTTGGCGTCGAGTGAATTTTGATTCTATATGGAAAAATACTTTTGGTGCTTTTACTTGGTAAGCGCAGTGAATCATACTAATAGTATAAATAAAGAGGAAAGATTTGATTGTTTGTTTATTTGCATTAAATAGGCTTCGAAATTACTGGACCGATTGTAACATATGCTATATTTTATCCCCGTTTTCCCATCCCACGGGAACAGCAACTACGAGGGTAAGACCGAGGGGCGCTGCTAGTACTCAATAAAACTTTCATATGTGCAAGTGATCGTTCCTTTGTGTTGCAAGAACCTATAGGCCAGAGGTGGCCAAGTTGATTACATTAACCATCTACTCTATACTGAATGTGAACCAAGTGCCATCTAGCAATTACGTGTTTCTAGAAATTTAAATGATGCAATTGATACAAGATGAAGATTACGCTGAAGGCTATTACATACTCCTAATGTAATGTATAATAAACTTTATGTGTTTTATCATGTCATGATCGACCGGTCTAATAACCGCGATCGACCAGTCGATCGTTATCGACCGGTTGGCTACCCCTGCTACAGGCCATTGTCTGATACGGATCTTACGCTTGATGACCACCTTCTTAGTATCAAAAAAAAAGCTACCAAGAAAGAAAAAAGCAGAGAAAAATTGGGTACCCGTACAAAACTTCTCACTGAACCGTCAACCATCCTCTTTTTCAAACTATGCACAGACTGCCATATTTGTAGATATCATATACGCTCTTCTACCTTTAGGGAACGGATCTGACCTGCCATGGCCTGGCAAGTCGACTCCGACGTAGTAGAAGTCTTTTGGCAGCACGTCGACCAGAGGTATGAAGGTGGCTGCACTGTCCTGGCGCCCGTGCATCATTAAGACCGGCTGGCTCGTCGGCTCCCCCCATATTATTACTGGAACGGCGATTCATAGTTTTAACTGTGATGGTCGCTAACTATATACAAAATGACGCACAATAAGCCGTTGGTCTTTTATTTTTTGTTGACCCAGGGGAATGCGTTACGCAGCGTCTCGCTGAAACTGGGGGCATCAGCGGGGTGTGCCGGACTCCCGGGCCCTCGAGATGATAGGACCCTGCTCCGCTGAAGGCGGTAGTGGGCGGGATATACCGACTAAAAGCAGCTGGTATTGCCTCTGACATTTCACCAATCATGTCACTTCGTCTCAGCCACTATGAGAAAAAAGGCAGAATGAAAAAGAAAATGCACCGAGTGTGCAGAAAGTTGTGTAAATAAAAACCTGCGTAGTTGGCTAATCTTCATTGATGAATTATTTGCACTTTGGATTCTGCATACGCCTTCGAAGAAGCAGGCGTGATAGTATGTATTACAAAAAAAATATCACGCTAGGTAATTTATTTTTGCAATACATACCTTGTCATATACAATGACTTGACTCAATTTCATCATCACACCGACACATAGGAGATTTATACGAAAGTTAAAATTCCCGCGTAAAATTCGTCATACATAGTATTTGTATTTGGGTATTAAATATGTATCTTATCGTTGATAAGTTATGTTCATAAGCTTTAGATTATTTAATTTATTGCAAATATATTCTTACATGTAGTTGCTTCAGTATACATATTATCAAAATATGCGTAAAGTATATTTTAAATATTGATACACTATCAACATTAAATATATAAAAAACAGAATGTATAGATATGTAGTTACGAAATTACTTCGATTTACATATGATGACATTCAAATGGTAATTTTTAATTAATAATTTCATATTTTTTTGTTGCTAGTCTAGTTATTGTTAGAAAATAATTATTAAAAAAATATTAAATTTGGATGAAAATATTCATTTCAATACTATGAGTATGGTTTTTAAAAAGTATGTATATTTACATATCGCACCTTCGGTAAGACAAGGGCCGAAGTGCTAAAATTTCTGCAAATGAGTTAAATATGCCAAAGTGCCCTAAAAACTAGTTTCTACCTGTAGGAACAAAGACATTTACTAGTTTCAGTTTATTTTCGCCAGAGGACAGCAGTGCCTTTGTACCATTCGTTCGTTTTTTGAATGATATTGGCGCGACAAAATCTCATTGGTCAGTTGCGTCGCTCGCATGAGTAGTGGTTGTGTTCTGGAGCGTCAAGGTCATTAAGGTAAATATGCTCTTTTTTGTTTTATATTTTGGAAAGACATGGTCACATTTGGTGTACTTATGCCTAATTTTAGAACACAGAACAAAGTCGTTCGGGAAGTTGTGCCTTTGTAAGTCCAATACGTAAACATTATCTAGTCTTTAAACCAAATCTGACTTTGTCATTCTAATTCTGTCTTATACAGATAACTATAATAGCATTTAAGACTTTTTCATTCCAAACCGCTTCATTTTTTATGTAAAATTGATAACATTTCCGTCGTTTTCTTTACAATATCTTGTCTCTGTTTATTGATCTATAAGATAATTCAGATGCTATTTTTAGCCACTTATTAACCCCTGATGCAAAAAAGGGTTTTTAAAGGTTTGACGTGTATTTATTTTTTCGTTTTGTTGATTAATAAACCGAACTAAACACCTGATTATATTCGCTTTTAGGGAACAAAAATGGAATGTCGAGGCAGAAAAATTTTGAGGATGGTTGATGAACCTCAGATTAAGGAAAATTTAGAAAAATCTAGTTTTGAAGAATATAATAGTTGAAATGACAAATGCTACTCCTAAAATTCATTCTAAGTCTTAATGGTTGAGCAGTGGATAGATAGAATGACTTTGGAAATCAGGATCCAATACCAATGATACCTGAAACTACAGGAGCGATATATTCATCCATGGTAACTGTATCTGCTATGAAGGATCCAATACCAACGATTCCTGAAACTACAGAAGCGATAAATTCATCCTTGACAACCATATCTGCTATAGATGATAATGTAATAACTAGCCCACCCATTATAAATATAACCCCGGGTAATAATTCGATTCCGAGTCTGAAGAAAATGGAGATTTTTCACCATCCGAAGGTTCAGAATACAAGCCAAGTGTGAAACAGGCTACAAACTACACTAAGCTCTACAAATCGAGAAAAGTATACAGTTCTTCTAGTTCTGACAGCAGCTCATCCAGTTCCAGCAGCAGCTTATCCAGTTCTAGCAGCAGCTTTTCTTGTTCTCGAAGCAGAGTTCTTAAACCCAATACTACGGTGGACTCAAAAAATAATGAAGGCAATAGTTGAATCAAAACCAACACCACTTCTCTTACGCATTTACATAGCATTTTATAGATTTAATGTAAACATTTTTGAAGTGACTTTTATGTTATATTCTTAAGTATTTTTTTAATTGTAGTGTTTTTTTGAAAGATTTTCCTAATATAAGAATAAAGAAGTACAGAATAAGTGGTATTTTAATTCAATAAAGCATTTCATTATAATGTGTTACTTTGGTCACAAATGCACAATAATTTAAATGTTGGCGAAAAAAGGGCATAATTGTATGCATACATTAATATTTCATTAAATATAGTATAAATAAAAAAAATAACTCACTCTTTTAAATTATTATTTATATTCACAAATGTATAAGGTATATTTCTGCTAAAAATAAAATACTATTATACATTAATATGCGCAGGAAAACACAATAAAAATCTATAAAAACTTCAAAACGTCTGTCCTGAAAAATTTGAAAATTAGCACTTCGGCCCTTGTCTTACCGAAGGTGCGATATGTGTAGTATTAAATTAATTGTATGTAAATGTCACAGACTAGTGAAAATGAGGACTCCACGCTGTACTACTATAGCGTGAAGCCACGATTATGCATGTGTTAGTGAGATACTTAATAATACCAGATATCAGATATCTGTTATTTGGAGCGCTTATTATGTCAATTTGTGACGTAAGTTGCGTGTCAAGTTGGAGCACCTGAGAAGCTTCAATGTCTAGTTAGTGGGGCGGAGTCCTTCTTTATTTACAAGTCCATGGTAAATGTAAAATAATTAAATAAATAGGTAACTTACAAGCTAATTTACCCCAAGGCACAGGTATGAATGTTTCCAAATAACTATTTTTCATTATTACCTGAGTTTTTAAAATATAGTAATTTGATTTGAATATTTTTATAGCCACCACGTAAATACCTACAGTCCAAAGTGGATTCTTAATGAGAATTAAAGTAAATGTCAAAATACTACAAATAAACTAGTGATGGGCTCTTGTTCTGTAACATAAGTATTCAATTGTTGCAATTGAATGATTGTACTAATTTGATACATATTTATAAAATGGATTAATTTAAAATAATAACTAAAGTCGTAATAAAAACGAAGTATTTTTCGTAAAAAAAAACACATTGCAAAGTCTGTGTAGGGTTTTTTTCATTTAGAAATATAAAAAAAAAAATCTAACATTAAATTAAAATAATATGATATTTTTAAATTGTATTCTTTATGAAAACGTGTTTTACTACTATGGAATTCTTGTTTTAAGATGTAATTTTTTTGTAGTAGTTGCTAGTAATTTAGAAGTTAAATAATGACTGCCAAGATATTAACCAAAATTATATCACAAAATCAAGTCACTATTTTACAGTCTAGTGCCATTGCTTCAAGAATTTTGTAGGCGTTTTGATTGATAACATATAATCACGTGATTATAACATGTGCTTGTAAATAATTATCCCTAACCTCACTAACGACCTTTGATCTGATAATCACGTAAGATATAACAGGTAGATAAAACGTAGAAAGATATTATTTCCTGTTAAAAAATATCACAATTAAGATGATATACTTATCTAGTTCCTACATTGAGTATATGTCTAGATTCTAACTTAACTTAAATTTTTTTAAGTATCGTATCGCTTTTATTTAATATTTCGTAATTAAATATAAGTAATCTTAGGTAATGTTTATTGTAATGCCTTCCAATGTCGCCTACTGTTTAGTATAACTGTTTGGCATTGCCTACTGTTTACCATGTACCAGACGCCATCTTCAGAAAAGGTGTCCGCAGAAAACCACCGAGCGGAGGCCTATTTGGCTACATATAGTTTAGTAGTTATAGTTTTAGTTTGTAAGCAAATTTTGTAATGTGCCAAATAAACATTTATTCTATTCTATTCTATTCTATTGATTTCTTTTATGAAAAAAAATTGTGTGGCTTGGCACTACCGTATCGCAAGTGTCTTTAAATAAACATACCATCTTTACAGTATTATCATCTAAGTATTTTTTTAGCTTGCCAGGTTACACTACCGCTTATTGAGATTAGTGTTATCTAACTATGCATATATTTGGAATAAGAATTTAGTACTTATATAACCATGAGACGAACTACAGTGCTATTTGATAAAATGTGAGTATTTTTATATCAACTTATCTTTGTCTATACTTACGAGAAGATTAAAATGTGTGCGTGTTTAATATGTTTCGCTATAAACACGGACTAGTTAAATAGTCCGTGGCTGTATATAGCTACAGATACTTACGTAGAATGGATTAAGCATGAGGATAAAAAAGTACGAATAAAGTCTTAACAATATATTAAGTAGTTACCTACACAGGTCGCGATAACACAGATATCCATAGACTTTGATTTTGATATGAACATTCTCCATTAAATAGTCGTAAAAAAGCCTTCTAATTGTCATGACTTGTCAAAATCTAATATATAAATAAACAATAAGCCATAAGCGTGTAAAAAATACTTTAGCTTTGAAACGTTCTCCTTTCTATTTACGTAAACGATTAATATCTAAGTAGTTTTACGTGGTCCTACGATTCAAACGTCTCAAAAGAAGTGATGCCGATCGATAGTCGACTATCGATAGTCTATCGATAGTTGACGTCATATCAATAGTATTGATAGCCTATCGATACCATCGATAGTGTCTATAGCTTAGATCCAGGCAATACTATTGCATGAAAGTAATACTATCGATACTATCGATAGTATTGTTCCTCGTAAATAAAAAACTATCGATAGTATCGATAGTCGTTTTATTTTCGATACTATTGTTTAGAAATTATTGGTATAATGGTCACTAGTACGTGTAAGTTTTTTTACGGTAATTAATTTGTAAGACTTCATTACTTCTCTAGCGATAATGCTGTATAATTTAGTTTAACCTAAAACTCTAAGTAATTGTATCGTAAAATAAGGAACTATCGATAGCTTAAAACTATCGATAGTATTGATAGTATCGATACTATCGATAGTATCGATACTATCAATACTGTCGATAGTTTACTCGCCATGAACAATAATAGTATCGATAGTATCGATACTATCGATAGTTTGGTGATATCTAGCCATAATACTACCGATACTATCGATATTCTTACTGATTTTCGAGGTCAACTATCGATAGCGAAACTATCGATAGTTCGGCATCGCTACTCAAAAGCAGCGCGCAATGCCCGCATGTGTCGTAGATTTTTTTTTTTAGTTTTATAGTGTCTGGGTCGGTGGCTTTTGGCTATATTCTCCTTATCCAGATATGAATTTCTTTTAACCAGTTATGAATTTGAAATTTATCGACAATTATTTTGGATATTTGCTCCAATAATGCAGCCAGGAACTTGGCACGTTTTCTCCCGGTTGTTTGGGAAAGCACATTAAACTGTTGTTCTGGCGCAGACTGATATCTCTCCAGTAATGTCGGGTGGCCATTTTACCGGACTATGAGAGTGACGGACCAAAGACCGCACCTGTGTTTGCATAGACTCTTGCTCTCTGTAGGTACCTACCTACTTAGTAGACTAATCGGACTTCTTTAGAACGAAATTTGGTCTATAGCAGGACTTCCCAATCAGGAGGGCACGCTCCCTAAAGGGGGCGTAGAAATATGTCAGGGGGGGCATAATGAAAATTTTTGCATTTCCAAAAGAGAAAATCTATTCAATACGTAGGTAAATCAACGGTACGAATTGCCATTCAATTTACAAAACATGCTGGAATAAATAATCTAAATAATATAAAAAAATGTGTTTCTTATTTTTGTTGAACACATAAATAATTGGGGCGCATGAAAATGTATTTTTGGTTCAGATAGGCTTGGCGAAATAAAGGTTGGAAATCCCTGGTCTATCGTCTTAGCTGTCATTTTTAGAGATAACATTCTAAAACATGTACCTACTTAGGTATTAATTTCACACAGGTTTACCAGATCAGCTATAAAGGCTACAGAAAAAGAAATAGAACTGAAGGTGCCATGGGGTAAACTAGCGGGTGAGTTAAGTATCGCATTATCAATTAACATTGCTCAAAACATAGGTACGTGGGGACCTACTTAAAATTTGCTTTTTTTTTATAAAAAATTGCCAGTTACCAATGCCCAATGATTTTTTACCATAGATATAATGTCTTAATCCAGGAGCAGTCCGCCCACTTGATTCAAGTTTCTGGAGACCGGAATGCTGGCAGCTACCTCGGCCAGCGCCTCAGCCTAGCCATTTAAAGGGGCAACTCTGCCAGTATTCTGGGCATCTTGATGGGTGTGGCGGACAACTCCCCTCTTTTGTGAATTTTAATTATTATGTACTTACATAACGATTCTTTTTTCTTACTTATATTTAGCTTTTGCTTGTAAATACAATATTATATATATTTGTCGCTGAGTCTCTGCCATTTTTTGAGTATAAGATAGAGCTAAAAATACGTCTAAAATCTAAAACTAAAATCACCCTGTACAACACTGGTGCGCAGCCACCTTGAGTACGCATGCATCACCTGGAACCCCAGTTATGCTATACATTCCCAACGGATTGAAGGTAACCAGCGTACTTTCACCAGGCACCTTGCTTTTTGCTGTAGTGACTTCTCCCATAGAAACCCATACATGCAACGCCTTGAAAAATTCAAAATGATAAGTCTTAAAAATCGAAGACTTTTATTGAGCTTGTGTTTTCTGCATAAACTTTTGCATCGTCAAGCGCAATGCAGTGATCTTCTTCAGCGTCTCAACCTCTGTGTACCTTACCGCTACCCCAGGCACAAACTCAAGAAATTATTTAGTCCACCCGCATCTAGAACAAATCTTGGTCTTCAGTCCCCTATACACAGAATTCAGCATGATTTAACATGCTTCAAAACATGATCCCTGACTTAGATATTTTTAATGACAGTTTTGGCAAATATAAAGAAAAGCTACGGCAATTCATGTTCCTCGAGGCCAGTAGTATTCCACACACGTAATATATATATTTTTTTATTAAACGTAATATAATTTTAGGATTTATTTTAGTAATATAATTTTAGCGTTTTCTTGTGTGAGTGCTGTGCTCACCTCTAATTGGCATGTATAACAGAACAGAACTATTTTAAATGTAAGAATGTAAATGTATTTTATATGTGTTGTTGGTGTGCCCTTTTTATTAAAATAAAATAAAATACATAAGTATACAATATCGGCATATAAAAGACCCCAAAATTTGTGTATTTTCGAAAATTCAAATTACGAGCGTTTGTGGCATACATCTGTCTAGTTATTTGTAATATCATTGCGTCTGACATTTAAAATAAACCGATGCGACTAAACTCCCTTTTCAGGTCTAACCTGGGGTTCTCCCTCCAACCCTGCCGTCGTCCTCTGCCACGGCAGACTAGACGCCTGCTCTTCCTTCCGTCACGTGTTGCCGTACCTGCCTGATCACTATTACTACGTGAGCTACGACCTGCCTGGTAACGGCAGGTCGGACCCTATGCCCGCTGGAGCACCATGCATGATGACAAACTTCGTCCCGTCACTAGCAAGTATCCAAGAGTACTTCAAATGGGACAAGTTCATTTTCGTTGGGCATTCGATGGGCGTCGCTATAGGTATGTAACTAACAGCCTCGGAACTTATAAATCTGTGTTTTTTTTATCTGTGGGTTCTGGGGGTCACGTGCCCTAAACGGGGAGTCGCCGGCTAAAATAATAAAAAAAACAAATCAGTTGAATTAAGAACCTCGTTTTTTTTAAGGCAGTTACTAATTTCGTGCCACTTTTATCAGTTTCTTCTGTTCTGTGATTTATATAATGTTGAGAATGGCTAAACCGAGCGATGTTCTTTGTTCCACTAGGCAAGTACTACAACTTCGTATATCCGGGCCTCATAAGTCGGATGGTGGATATAGACCCACTGCCTGCATATCTCCCGGGGTTCCGCGACCTGCGAAGGTGGTACCTCATCAGTTACGAAAAATACTACAAGGATTTTGATAAATACTCAGGAGATATGAATACAGCACCCAAGTATTCTTACCAAGAGGTAGGTGTATTGATTATTTTAAAGAGACCTAAAGGACCAATTTGAGTAGTCAAGTCAAAGTCAAAATATTATTTTTTATTTATATAAGTAGGTTACAAAGAAAAACTTATAAATAATTATCTAACTAACTAAACTTCACGCCACTTCCCTAGTGGGGTAGGCAGAGAGAACCGAACGCGATATGGCACGATCCTTACACACCTCACTCGCCTCTTCAACATTAATAATCCTTTTCATAGAAGCTCTACGGTTTTTATGACTCCTAACATCACCTTCTGTTAATACACGACCAATCTGGTTGTGGTAGGTAAGCCTAGGCTTTCCGCGCCACCTACATCCTTCCACTTTCGCATTGTAGGTATATATGTTTAGTCAATCTTTCGTTATCCATTCTTTCCACATATCCGAACCACAGGAGCATGCCTCTTCTTACCTTCACTCTGATGCTGTCCTTCAGACCGACTCTCTTTCTTACATCATCATTCCGAACGCAGTCTGTGAGCGAAACACCGCAGATTTTCCGCAGCGCACGCATCTCGACCGTGTTTATTCTACTTTCATGCCTTTTTGCCATACCCAACTCTCGCTTTCATATGTTAGCGTAGGAATCAGCACCGCATTGTGTATAGCGAGCTAGGCCTTCTGGCTTAAGACTTTCCTGCCTAGAAGTTTTTCTAACGCTCCATTCACCCTATTCCCTGCATTCACTCTTCTTTCTATATCAGCGGAGTACCTTTCATCTATAAATGATTAAATACAGATAAAGCTATATGATTTTACCACCGATTCGAAATGTTGTTTTTACCCCGGTAATCCGGCAGAATCCGGCAAGAAACTCGTTAGTACTCTTTTCAACAACAGTATTACCAATGGTTTATGAATCAGAATTAATTTTGAACCATGTTTCATTGTACCTAATTACGCATAAGTTAGATATTATTATAAAGCAAAAACTTGACCCGACCAAAGCAGACCAGTCCCTAAAGGCGGCACCTGTTCCCAAGTATGACGTATGTGTCAGCCATCGCTTCCCTCAACAGTATTGAAAGGAACGTAACGACTGGAAGTACAAAAATAGTGACACGTGTCTATAAAAACTCAGGGCCATCATTAATCCGTAAAGGCCCTGGGCACTTTAGAAAAGTAATATGTTTTCCGAGAGACCCTGGCCATAAAACTAAGAACCTCTCGGTTAAGAGGCGCGTGTCCTTACTATTGAGCTACCACCGCTCATGCCAACATGGGACAAATAACTGACCGTCTCGTCGGTCTAGTGGTAGCATACGCCGTCTAAGGACCAAGACGTCCCGAGTTCAAATCCCGGATTGGGCCAAAATTTGAAGCAGGATATTTTAATATTGAAATGATTTATTATTCGTCTTAGCCCAGAGTCAGGAAATTGGGGGTTTAATCACCCCCATGCCACGGAAAGCACGTTAAGCCGTTGGTGCTGCGCCTGGCTTCACCTCGGTCATGTCAAATTTCCGTACTCACCGGAATATGAGTATGAGTGAAGGAATAGAGAGTGCACCTGTGTTTGTTGTAAGGGTTGACCCTAAGAAGATGATGATGTTAAACTAAAATGTGATTTTAGATTCGACAAAGGGTCACGAAGGCGCGTGGAATTAGTGAAGAAGTAGTTGACTCCATCTTGGAAAGGTGCTTGGTGCCCACAGACGACGGACTCTACAGGTAATCGCATGTCTAGTTTCAGTCATGTACACCTACAAAGATAGTTATTATTTACTACGCCCGTTGACTTTTTGGGAGATTTGGGGATTTCAGTTTTTACATTATTTTTTATTTAGACAATATCATATAATATGGATGTTGACTGGCTAGTCAATTGAGATACTTTTTAAGAGCTGTCAAAACGAAATCACTTCATAGATTTTGTATGGGTTTGTCAACGTGTGACGTCACTAGTTTGTATAGTCAACTGAATTAATATTAAGCAGTTTTTGTAAAATTAAAAATCTTAGACTCAATATGATACAAAATCAATAAGGGTTAACAGCATACTACGATACTTTCTTTAGTTTATTTGTTGCCCCCTCTGGGTCTCGTGTGCTGTGTGTATGTTGTGTGCACCAAAAGCGGTGTACTTACGGCCATGTTTACGATTATTTATCTTTTATCTCTAAATATGACAATTCTATATATTCCAGAACAACCTTCGATCAGCGCCAGAAAATCATATTCCAAATGCCGTTTTCATTTGAGGCGCGCAAGGAAATTTATATGGCACCCTCCACACCTACATTAGCCATCTTAGCGGAGGGGTCCGTACAACAGGGGGTCTACAAAGAGGCCCCCTACGTGTTTGACAATGGCGCGTGGCCGAACAAGAATTACAAGTTTACAGTGATGGAAGGAGATCATGACATTCACTTGCAGAATCCTGCTGGAGTTTGCAAGCATATTGTGGAATTTCTCGAAAAAGCTGATGTTGAAGAATCTTCTGATACGTCATCTTGCGGATCTAAGGATTCCACAGCAAAATAGCATACGTAATTCTCAACACTAATTTCTATAAAAAAAAAACATTAAAAGGATATACTTAGGTAGGTACACTAATATTAAATTTGGCTGAATGTGGTTAGAGGAGCTAGCTGTCCACATGACTCTGCCTACCTCTTCAGGGATTACGGGCAAATAAAAAAAAAATCGAAAGTGGGGACGAGTAGCTAGTCTATACTTCTATACTAATATTATAAAGAGAAAAGATTTTTATTTTTGTATTTTTGTATATATCTGAGATATATCATATAACTGAGCGGTGGTAGCTCAATGGTAAGGACACGCGCCTCTTAACCGAGGAGTGCGGGTTCAAACCCCGGCATGTACCTCTAGATTTTAAAAAATCTATGTACATATTTATACCACTAGCTCGACGGTGAGGGAAAACATCGTGATGAAACCTACAAATTCAAACAACTTTGAATTTGTAACCATGATCCAAAAATTGTCTGGTTCCCCTATCTTAGGGTTACGAAGGTCAGATCGGCAGTCGCTTCAATGTAATTACCAGACTCGCTAAATCCTGGATCATGGTCTAAGCGGACCCTGTCTAAGCGCGGGACATAACGCTAGGAAGATGATGATGTATGTGTGTATGTTTGTAATGAATACACTCAAAAACTGCTGTGCTGATTTAAAAAAACTTCTTTCACCATTGGAAAGCTACATTATCCGGAAGTAACACTATATTTTATCCACATATTCCTACAGAAACGGAAACTATGCGGGTGAAACCGCGGTGCGCTGCTAGTATATTATAAAGAGAAGTTATTTGATTGTTTTGTATGTATCGAATAGGCTCCGAAACTACTGGACCGATTTAAATCATTATTTCACCAATGTAAAGCTTTTATCAGCAAGTAACATAGGCTATATTGTATCCCCGTATTCCTGCGGGAACGCGAACTGCGTAGGTGAAACCGCAGGGCGCTTCTAGTAGTTAATAAAGTTAATAAATCAATTAAGTGGATAATAATATATGGTTAAATAAATTAATAAATAGGTGAGGCTTCCGAATTTTAAGTAAGTACCTGAAACATGTTTATTAAATAAATATTTGTTTAATTTTTTCTCGTTTTATTTATTGATGGCTGATTGTAATGTTAATTTTATTAAAATATAGGTGGTCCCTTGCGCATTGCAGCCTTCTGCTGCACTGCGTATGTGGAGAGGAAACGCGATTCAGGTAGTTCTCGGCGATGCGTCAGACGCTGACGGAACTAGCCGAGTTCCGTTCGGTGGTATACCCGGCGCGCAGCACGGCGCTGATCGTGGGCTACCATGGGGGTTTAGTCCGTGCAAGTCGGAAATAAATTGCTCTACTTTCGACGCAGATAGGAATCCGGAGGGATTAATAAATATATGGAAAATTAATACTAAATATGCCATTAGACTCCTTTTTCACAGCTTTCCATCCAACCCAGACCACTTTCCCATGTTGGTCTGGGACTTAAAAGAATGTGTCAACTGTGGTTCTCACCTAGCATGTCGTAAAAGGCGACTAATGGTAGGGCAAGTGACCCGGTTGTGGCCACCGACCCCTTTGTGGCCATTTAGAACTTTAAATCGTTATAACTAAGGCAAAGACAAATATATTACTCTATGGTTTACGGGAATAAAAATATCTAATATTGTCAACACTGATAGCGTTAACAGCTTTGATGTGTCAAACTTCACTTCAATCCAACAAGTCATTAGTTTTTGAAGAGCGTCAATTGTTTTAAGTCTTAGCAAAAAGGCTAAGGCGAGCGGCTGAGTAATCAATTATTATTTTTTAAATCCTTCATATTTATTTTAATGTTTATGTTAATCCTTCATAAAAAATACACTGTCTAAGTGGTACCAATGATATTATATCGCTATTTGTTTATTAAGTGAGATTATGAGAGGTGGCCACTAATGGAGCAAAATGAATGAATTTTCCCATCTTTGGCCACATGACTGGCCAAAAGTGGGGTTCTACGGGCACCACTTTTGGCTTATTATATATATATATATTTAGTTTTTATCGTGATTTTTCAACTTAATTACTTAGCTATTTTGATATAAGTAATCTATTCATTTTCAGAGTTACGATTATAAGGCCTCCATCGAAACCAAATACTAAAAAAATCGGTGTCGTGAAAAGAAAATTGTTCCAGTACTCACAGCATAAAATAATATTAGCGTTGAACGCAATAAAGAATGGGATGCCCGTTGGCACTGCTAGTAGAGATTTTAACGTACCTCGAACGATTTTCGAATAAACTTTTTATTACTTTGAATTATATGATTTTTATTTTTGATGAATTTTGATGGTCATAACTGGCACATGACTGTGGCAGAAATCGGGGTAAATCTGGCCAAAAATGGCACAAATTCCCATTTTTTTTTCTTTTCTACAGGATTATTTTTCCATTGAATCATTATGAAAAAAAATGTATCCTTAGGCTAGATTTATATATATTTAATCACTTTTTACAAGAAATATGTCCGTGATAACAAAAACTGTAAAATGATATAGCCTCAAAGTCTACAAAATTCTTAAAATGGCCAAAACTGGGTCACCTGCCCTATATCGGAATTTGGGTGTGTGATTGTGTAGGCGACAGGTTAACCGCTTTTTTACAATTTTCCATCTAATCCAGCCCGGCTTTATTTTTGGCTGAATGTGGTTGAAGGGGCTTGATGCCCCTTTGACTCTGCCTACCCCTTCGGGGATTACGGGCGTGATGTTGTGTATGTATGTATGTGAAGTAGATACTCGCCTTAATACATTATTTTCAAGTCGCACTCTCAACTCAAAGAGTCTCAGTCCCAAAAAGGAAAAAAAAAGAAAATGCTGGATTCAACTATTTAATCTACAATTTCGCTTTATGTTCCAGTAAGAATTTAGCAACTTCTTCAGCCAAACAACCAGGGTTGTATATGTGAACATCGTGCCCTCCTTCCACGATTATGAAGCTGTAATTTCCATGTGGCCAAGCCTTCTTCTGCACCACAAATTCGCAGTTGTCATACATGCCACGGTCGATCTCACCTTTGGCTATCACGGCAAAGGTGGGTGTGGTCACTGTAGTGTAGATACGTCTTAGTAGCTCCCCGGAGTACGGCAGGACTGTTACTTCCTTCATACGCTGGTCGTATGTGAATCTGTAGTGAGCAAATAGTTATCAAAATTAGGGCATACTTAATAATTAGGAAAAGAGCTGTACGAGGCACCTAGTAGGGATACGAGCAGTGTTGCTTGACCGAAATGGGGGGGAGGGGTCCACTGTTTGACATAAGATTATTAAAGGAACTTGGAGGAACTTTGTTCTGTGTTGGTCTGGGACTTGGCCCATGTTGATCTGGGACAAAAAAAATAATGTGCCAACTGTGGTTCTTGCCTAGCATGTCGTAAAAGGCGACTAATGGTTTACGGGCTTTTGGGTATGTGATTGAGTAGGCGACGAGCTAGCCACTTGTCACACCTTTTTCACAGCTTTCCATGGATTTCTAACCCAGCCCACTGTCCCATGTTGGTCTGGGACTTAAAAAGAATATGCCAACTGTGGTTCTTGCCTAGCATGTCGTAAAGGCGACTAATGGTATATTGGGTTTTGGGTGTATGATTGTGTGGGCGACAGGTTAGCCGCTTGTCACTGCTTTTTCACAATTTTCCATATAACCCAGCCCGATTTGTTTTTGGCTGAATGTGGTTGACTCTGCCTACCCCTTCGGGGATTATGGGCATGATTTTATGTATGTATGGAGATAATATGAGGCCCCCCAGGACCAGAGGCCCAGGGCGGACCGCCCCTTCCGTCCCCCGGTTAGTCCGCCACTGCATGCGGATGTTAATATCTTCAAAGGCGGGACAACACTTATAAAAAATCCCTAAGAATAATGAGTTAAGGAATTGACAGTATGGTTCAGGAGATTTTTGGAACAAACTGTGGCGTTTTGTAAATAGCTACAGAAAAAAAACCATTAGGTATTTTCCTCGCTCTGTAATTAGACTCTGTGTTTACTTACTATACATTAAAAACTTCAAACTACTAGAGTCCTCAAAACAAATCATGAGATGATCCCAAATCAAAGATTTTGACCTCATTTTCTGAGCAAGCATTTCAAGACTTAAATAAGCACCTGTATAGTCCATTCTCGGCTGGCACCAGGCACCTCTCCAGGACATGCGCGGCTGCCTCTTTGGTCATCAGTCTGGTCTTCATGATCATTTCCTCAGCCTGAAAGTAGCAAAATAAATTCTATAAGATTTTGAAAATTCTTTGAGGTCAGTGGCGGCTAGCATCACCACTTAGCATAACTTGATACACCTGGGCCGTTTTTTTATTGAGTAAGTATCTACCTATTTCTTTCAGTAACAAAGGCGCTCTTTGACTCAAAGAGCGCCTTTGTTCGAGCAGTTCGAGTTAGCTCAAAGACTTTGAGCTAACTCGAATTGCGTTAAAATGGACCACATTGAGTGGGCCGTGAATTTTTTTTATTAAATTAGCATAGGTGATCAGAGGTCAGATCAGTGAGCTTTGCGTCAACACACTTTCAATAACAGGAGGGTTGATTGACATTTCCAGCTCAGTCAACGAGTTAGCGATACACTGCGTAGGTACTGGAGAGTACCAGGAGTGTATACAATCGCAAGAGATTACTCAGTTGTTATATATGAGGCTTCAGGGAAGGTACATTTAATTACTTTTTGGTAAGTATATCTCGGCGCGGTCTCCGGAGGTCCATGGAACTTGATGTAGCGGTCACGCGCGTAGCTTCCGTAGTACGCGTGGTACCAGGCGCGCAGCGACTCCCGGGAGGTCGTCCAGTTGTGGTGCGCTGGTACTGGGTCAAGCTCCACTACGCGGGTTATGTCGCCCGGGTATGCGATGTTGTACAGTTTGCCTAGAAATAGGTCGTCGGTACTGAATAACTCTAATAGAAAATTACAATTGGTAGAACTTAAGCCAATCTTTGAAGCACTGCTGATACTTTTGGAAAGGGGGGATGAGGGACAGTACGTTCAGTAGCGCGCGCGCCGACAAGCGTGTCGCACGGGACAGTCGTTCATCCTGCATTACGTAAATCTTCCCGCGAACCCTCTATAATCTAATGGCGAAGGGGTTTACTTACCCCCTTTGAGCAACGTCGCTTTAGATAGAAGTAAAGCGGTAGGTAAGGTAAAGTTCAAGCGATTGTATTGCTTGTGCGATAACCGTAAAATAAAGATGTTACGGCACACCATCAGACTGGCCGTGAGCTTATTTGCCACTGAAATGAAATAACCCAGAGTGTTTTCAAAATATGTTGTATGAAAAGGATTATGGATGTTGAAGAGGCGAGTGAGGTGTGTAAGGATCGTGCCATATGGCGTTCGGTGCTCTCTGCCTACCCCGCTAGGGAAGTGGCGTGAGTAAGTTAGTTAGCTAGTTTTCAAAATAGAATAGATTACCTTACCTATAAGAGATCCTAAAGAGTGCCCGATATACATAAAGCTTTTCCAGCCAAAATGCTCCTTCACATACAGAACAGTAGGTACCAGGTCCAGGACAGTGTACCGGACCCCCCGAGGCAAGGGGTCGGACCGCCCGTTCCCCGGGAGGTCTATAGCCACATAGTAGAACGTGGGGGGCAATAGTCTGATGAGAGGGCGGAAGCCGGTGCACACGTCCAGCTTGCCGTGAACCACCAGGACTGGGGGGTTGGTGGGGTCGCCAAATGCCACTCCTGGAATGATAGAATTATAGACATAGGCTGTTCATTACATAAGTATGTAGGTACTATATATACCACCACCCTTTTGCCACTTAAAACCAAGGATATAAAATTATGTTAAGTTAGATGGGAATTTGTGAAATGTAGATCGAAATCTTAAAAAAAAGAATTGATTCAGGCATCTTATACTTGAGTTCATTTTATCATAAATAGCAAGAGAAACAGATCATTCTTTTATTTTTTGAATTATGTAAATAGGTAGTTACATCAATATGTAGTTAATTTTATGACATCACCAATATTCATATCAACTGAACACCCCGTAACCCAAAAAGATCTATAAAATAAATTCATCAGCACTTACCGGCAATTTTACCCCATGGAGCGTCGACCCTGAATTCATTTTCCTGCATTTTCACATAAACGAGAACACGAGACTATAAATTAAAAAGTAACAATAGGTACTAAGTTACATAATATCTTTTGGTACAATTTGAAAGAGAAATGAGGCGTTTGCTTACCTAATACATATTTATTACATTCGATAGCGTTACAAATTTGTAGACCGCGGACGTTTGCGGCCGTTTCAAAGTAAAAATATTGTTGTGTGCTGTAACTGTGGCTTGATAAGGCAGATAATACTGTGACGTTATGATAAAAATTATACAATACGTAGGTACTTAAAGATATACGATATTACAGATATCTTTAAAGTTATAGCAATAATCTCAGACACGACATTAACAGTCCTTTAAAAATTGTGTACCTATATGAGCTATCTAGGTATCTAACAATTTTATACTTTGTCTTTTCCAATTTCCTCGTAAAATTTAAAATCTATTTGGTATTATACAATGTTATCTAGATCTTTTTGCAATTCTCCAAGTATATTATGTATGTAGGTACTATTTTTAGGGGACTAAATAAAAAAAAGTTTATTTTTCCTTTGATAAACCCGTTAGTACATATCAAAAGTGTTTTTCGGTATAGAAATATATTTGTGAATTAGAGTCTATTTATTGCAGAATCTACATGGACTAGTAAGAACAAATATGTACCTGTTTTTAGATGGAATACGTAAACATATTTTCAACAAGTTATTGAAATGTTTTATTTATTTACATTTTGGGATGAAAGTAGTGAAGCCAGGGCTAATAATAGTATTTATTAAACTAAGGCAGACACTGTCTTCCTGACACCGCTGAACGCGCGTTAAAATAATTTTCCTGAAGTTTTGAAATTAATTTGCATTTAAAAAATATTTACACATTTTTAGGACGTTCCAAAGTTCAGATAAGTAAAAAAGTATAAAAATGAAGAAATTAAAGGATTGGTTTATAGACGCTCCTTGGGGAAAAGTTGCGTGTAAGTATTATATAGGTACAACTTTCACATGTTGTTAGAAACTAAGTTTTTGTTTTACGTTCTTGGTGTCGTTGTTCTATTATAACTTTGGATAGATTTTACTTTTGTGAGCTAACTGCATTCTAATACTAAGTATGAATCGCTGTACTTACTTTATATAAAAGGAAAGACGCATTAATTAAATATAATAAAAATTAAATGAAGTCTGTTACATAGTCAATTTATGTATTTGTTTGTAATTGTATCTTCTCAAGTCTATTTAAAATTCCAAATATTATGTAACATTCACAAAATAATCTTAAACATATTCTTTATTCCAAGTAATAAAGTTATACTATTGTTTTTTTTTATTTGCTCTCAAAACTTGTAGATTGAGATGTAGATTTTTAACATTATTTAAGTATGTTTGTTCTAGTAAAAATCTCTTTAATTACTTGTTGTCAGTTTTAATTTATAATTGTTTTTGTGACGTCTATAATAAGTAGATATAAATTATTTTTTAATTAATTTTTATGCAGTTAATAATATCTTTCTATCTAACGTCTAAATGAAATTAGGATATACTTGAATAGAAACAAATATAGATTTTCTCAATCATATTTAGACAAAGTATACTGCTACATTTATGGGGTCCATAATGTCTGCGCTGCATCACTACTTTAAATTCAAAATGTCTTTATTTATGTAGCCTTCAAGAGAGCACTTAGGTTAAATGGACTTCTATGGGACCAGAATAAAACTTATTAATATTTATTTTTTTTAGTTCAGTTCATGTGACTTCAATGATTGTAAAATATTGATGAATGGTTTTTGCTATAGGTATAATATTATCGTCTATTAAATGAGTGAAATAATAATTAATAAATGAGTATTACTGTTGGAGATATCAATTTCTGTTATAAATATTAAAATATGAATTGTGTTTCATTTATCTTATAGTAATGTTGTTATTAAGTTAATTTTAACAATTTTTTTTTTCAACTGCATTTTTCCATTACTTAATAAATAAAAATCTTGTACAGAAATTGTGCAAAAAAAAGAATGGTGTCTCAATTTATTTGGAAAATACATGAACTACAGTTTTCTAAGTGCGGTAGTCTTACTCAGTAAAACAAAATAATGTCGAACTGATAGGTACTGATTTATCTTTCTTGTATCATAACAATAATCCCGCCTTAGAATTACACCATAGTCCGGTTATTTAAAAAAAGACATTTATTTTGCTTTTGAAAGAAAATCATAGGCAGTCGTGACTAGTAGCGCCATCTCTTATGTACAGTTAGTACCACTGACTTGTCATCACAAATCAACGTTAAATGCTAGAAAGAGATAGATAGCGTCCCGCGAAAGCGTCACAAAATTGTCTTGTTATTAAACGCCGCAACGTTAACACTAGTATTTTATTTATAGTGAATTAATAGTAATACTATGAATTATTATGGTAATCGATGTTATAATCCCTTTAAGTTGCCATTACATAGAAAATCGAAGAGTCTTAGAAAAATATCTGTAAAATTAGCTGAGAAATGGGGAGTTTCAGGATTTCCCTACGTGTGTACGTCCTGCAGATTCAAGCTTTCGAAAGAAACACCTCCTGATAATAATGTCGATATTAAGCTGGAAATCAGCGAATCATCTAGTTCTAGTGAATATTCACTGGATACGGAAAATGAATCGTTTTTTGAAGACGATAGATACAAAAGTACCTCGACACAGACAACTACTTCAGCGGACCAAGAAATTCTAAGCCAATTAAAGGAGAAGTATAATGAACCGTCCACATCTACTTCAATGAAAATATTAATACTCACTATTGCACCTAAGTCTTGGAGTGAGAATAGACTTGCAAAAGAATTTGGAATATCGCGACGATTAGCGAAAAAAGCGAAAGATTTGGTGAAACAATTTGGCATTTTTAAGTCACCCGATCTTAGCGGCCCATAAACTACCTGTGGAAACTGAAGATTTAGTCTCTGACTAAGTTCACCCCATACCAGAGGTAAGCAGAGAACTCTGCGCCATATGACCCGGTTCTTACACTGACTTGCTTCTTTGACAATCGTTATTATTCATACCTACATGATTTACGGTTATTATGGCTTCTAACCTCCTCTTCAATAAATAAGAAGTTTTAGAGAGAGCGTTTTATCTGCGAGAAGGTGAAAAAGATTCTGTAATGCTTTGGAAGTCTTGAAGCCGCATGTATCTAATGCTAAGCATACCTACATATATTCAATCACGCTTGCAATCCCAGAAGAGTTAGGAGTTCAAGGTTATAGCTACTTAAATCACATTTTGCCAAAAATAAAACGGAGTTCGATGGAAAATTGCTAATGATAATCGCGAAGCAGAATAAACTATTATTTAAAAGGCTAAAATGGAATCGGTGATGAATGAAATATTGATACAGTGTGATTAAGCCGAAAACTGTAGTTTGTTAGTACAAGATTTCGCATAATCTTTCCATAGGAATAATGAACAAGTTATATTACTGTGATATATAACTTTATCGACTAGAAGCCACGAGGACTACCTAGTAACGAAAACTGTAGACTAATTTAAATTTATAAATAAATAAAAAATTGTACCATTCTTTCTACTATTTTATTTATTTTTTACCTTCTGACCTAAAATACAAAGATACCTTAATTTAGTTGTTAGTAGGTATTAAACTTTTTTTTTTTCCGAAAGACATTATTCATATATCTATTAACATAAACAATTTTGGCCCCGAATTTGTCGCCCTAGGCTCCTTTAAATCCGTCGTAGTTGTCTGTTCTTCGCCCTTCGGGGGCGGTTACGGGCCTCGAGCGGGAAGCTCATTGCCCGGGCATCTTCTCCCGAGCTCCTCCCCTTGAGCTATATATATATTTTTTTAAGTCTTTCAGACGTCTTTTGTCCTGGGGGCAGTCCGTCTGTCTGTCCTAATTCCCGTCCGTCCTTTAAATCCGCCACTGCGTTCCACAGTGGTCTCATGGGGCGATCCGGGTGGGGAGCCAGTGTTGCTGGTGCATGGCCGGCAGGACAGTGCGGCCACCTTCATCCCCCTATTGGAGTACTTGCCGGACACGCTGTACTATGTGGCGGTCGACTTGCCTGGACATGGCTGGTCGGATCCCATGCCGACAGGTAAAACACCATTATTCTCTTTATGTACAGCTTTTGGTGCAGGGGAGGGGCAGCCCGGCAGCTGCCCCCCTTGTCTACGCCCATAATTATCTTATAAGTATGTCTTATCATTATCATCTTATCTGTTCTGTTTAATCTTTGATAGTCATGTCGAAAACAAGAGTCAACCATGTAATGAAAGGTAAAAAAAAATCGATATGCAATGAATTTTGCAATTCTAAAACTTGTCTCAAAAGTCAAAAGTCAAAAATATTAAATCAATTACATAGTACCTTCTTATATAAAATTATTAATGAATCTACAATCTAAAATTGAGCTTAAGAAATGGTTGACAGCAGGTAAACGTTTTCTACAACCTAATTATAAACATTTTATTTAAACTAATTGATATAACTTTTATATTGCATACCCGGTATGGGTAACTGTTGAAACTTATGTACTTAAATTATATGTAAACACCTTTTGTAACACAGTTTCTGGCTATAAAAAACATTATATTCTATTCTATATTCTCATAAAATCTTGTGTCCATGTCTTAAGATATTTAAGGACAAAGGGCCGAGGTGCGGGTTAGCGCATTCCAGCGAGGTTCGCAGATATTTCCGACGGCTTGTATGATATGAGTTTCATATATTGATTATTTTTAATAGGCAAAGTGTCTAAAAAATCTGTTTAGCCCATTAGTTAGATTAAAAAAGTGTATTTTTCATTTATTTGAAACAAACATTGACAAGAATACAATGCATTCAAGTTGCACATGACGTCACACTTTCATAATTTTTTTATTAAATAGTGACGTCGCAAGCCCCCACTCCAAAACTTTGATACTCTTTATCTTTGTGACTTTTTGTTATTTGATAAAACGAAAAATATGTGTCTAGTATTTTTGTATAATCTTACTGACGGACTAAATAGAATAGAATTATAGCTGTTTAATGACTACATTAAACAGCTGATGACTGCATCATCCCTATTTCAGGAGTAATGCTGACCAGAATGCACTTCCTTGCCGCGGTGGAGTACGCCGTCAATCACCTCAATTGGGACCAGTTCATATTCTTGGGACACTCTATGGGCTGTGAACAAGGTTGGTAGATGTCGCATGTAATATAAGCATTTTCAGGAGTGGTGAGAGGGTAAATAGCAGCTATATATATAGCACGGACTAGTAAAAAAAGAAGGACTCCGCGTTTTCATACTATAGCGTGAGGCCACGTTTATGCATGTGTAAGTGAGATTCTTATGGATACCTGCTATCGGAAATCTGTCATTTGGAGCTCTATGTCTCTGTGTGACGTTAGTTGCGTGTAAAGTTGGAGCACCTGCGGAGCTTCAAGTCGCTAAACTATTTTTGTCGCCAAAACTTTTATTTGGTCGTTAAGACCCTACGCAAATGTAGTCATTTCTAGCCTTCGATCAAATATGTATGATCGAAGTTTCTAGCGACAAAGTCGCTAAATTGGCACATTTGACACATTCGTTTTAAGTCCCAGACCAACATGGGACTGTTTAAGGTTTTGTAAATATAATTTAGTGAAAATATACCATTGTATAAAAACTATTGCGATCGATCCTGTACAAAAAGTTGTCAGGTTTCGTGTATATTAAAAATATACATGGTTATGTCCCATGTTGGTCTGGGACTTGGCCCATGTTGATCTGGGACAAAAAAAAAGAATGTGCCAACTGTGGTTCTTGCCTAGCATGTCGTAAAAGGCGACTAATGGTTTACGGGCTTTTGGCTATGTGACTGAGTAGGCGACGAGCTAGCCACTTGTCACTCCTTTTTCACAGCTTTCCATCCAACCCAGCCCACTGTCCCATGTTGGTCTGGGACTTAAAAAGAATATGCCAACTGTGGTTCTTGCCTAGCATGTCGTAAAAGGCGACTAATGGTATATCGGGTTTTGGGTGTGTGATTGTGTAGGCGACAGGTTAGCCGCTTGTCACTGCTCTTTCACAATTCTCCATCTAACCCAGCCCGACTTTATTTTTGGCTGAATGTGGTTGAAGGCGCATGCTGCCCCTTTGACTCTGCCTACCCCTCCGGGGATTGTGGGCGTGATGTTATGTGTGTACATGGTTATTTTTTTCTGTTATATGTTTTTAGATGACATTATGCTTGTCAACCTTATTATGAATAAAGAGTATGTGAATGTTTAAATAAATATATTATTATGACCGGCCCGATGGCTCATTCGGTAGTGACCCTGCCCCATGCGCCAAGGGTTGTGGGTTCGATCCCAAACATTCATATGATGAATACTTGTGTTTGTTCTGTGTCTCGGTGTTAATATTGACTATTTAAATATACTCGTATATTTGTAATACCACTGTTGATTCTGATATCCGTAACACAAATGCTTAAGCTACTTACCTCGGAGTCAGACCAATGTATGTGATGTAGTCTATATTTATTTATTTACTAGCGGCCCGGTACGTGCTTCGCTACGTATAAAGTGATAAATGAATAACCGCTCTACCGATTTTGTGCAAACTTCACGTAAACCATCTACTAAATAGTCCGAACAAAGCCTAAACATTTGGTTTGGATAGGTGAGCCCGTTCTTGAGTTATAAAATTACAACGAAAAGTGGCATTGATTTTTATATATATTTATTTGCAGGTTTATTTTACAACGTGATCTACCCCGGCAGGATAAAAGAGTTTATTTTCCTCGATCCAATACCTTCCCTACAGAGACATATACACGATCTGCCGACGTTTTACAAGCAGTTCTACAAAGAGTACTATGATAATTATAATAAGTATAGTTATGATGATCGAGTGTTGAGCAAGAGGAGGGCGCTGGAGGCTGTGATGAGGGCGAGAGGGCTGACGGAGGGGCAGGCGGAGGTCGTGCTGTCCAGGAACTTGTGGCGTGTCGGGGAAGATCAGTATAGGTGAGGTCTCGAGAGTTTCTTGAAGTGACCGCTAGGTGGCACTACACGGCCGTACATATACATCATTACACTCATTATCCCTGAAGGGGTAGACATCAAACGGGCAACTAGCTTCGATAGCCACATTCAGCCGAAAAACTGTAAATAACTGGGCTGGGTTAGATAGAAAAATTGTGACAATGTAGTGACAAGTGGCTAGCTCGTCGCTAACACAACTACATAGCCAAAACCCAATATACCATTAGTTGCCTTTTACGACATGCTAGGCAAGGAACACAGTTGGCAGATTCTTCTTAGGTCCCATACCAACATGGGGCACTTTATAAAATCCATAAAATTGATTTAATAAGAATAAATAAGAATAAGAATAAGAATAAGAATAGTTTATTTGGTCTATATCACTTATCAAGTAAATACATATAGAATAGAATAAATGAGTATAATAAATTGTTAAGGGTGGGTCCATAATTACGTAAGGCAATTTATATGATTTCGATCCCTTCGTCCACCCTGGTGAGATATTGTGAGATTTACTTCGTCAGATTTTTCAAAATTCGTAGTGTTAATGTAACTGCGTTGGATGTATTTAAAAATAATCTTTTATTGAAGACTAGTTAGGACTAGATAAAAAAATTGCATAAGTATATAGTAGTTTATCATCATAGTGATGAAATTGTTTATGCAGGCAAAAAATTACGCGGTATTCCCGAAACCCAGGGGGGTTTCCCTTACGTGAGATTGGGTGAGATTCAGCTAGCCCCTACCTCACGTTCAAAGTCAAAGTCAAAATACTCTTTATTTATATAGGTTTGAAACAAACACTTATAAATCGTCAATTCAACAGGAAAATCAACTAATAATACAAATCTACCACCGGTTCGGAATGTTGCTTCTACCGAGAAGAAACCGGCAAGAAACTTGGTAGTTACTCTTTTCAACAACATATTTTACAGGGGTGTATAGATCATATTTGCGTTTCAACCATGTCCTGAAGTCGGCTTGTCAGACACTAAAATATAAAATAACGATGTTTACAAAATTTAAGCTTAAATAAACCAAACCAGAGCAGACCAGTCCCCATAGGTGGCACCTGTTCCCAAGCATGACGTATGTGTCAGCCATCGCTTCACTCAACCATATTTTAGGGAATGTAACGATTATATACGTTATTAATGGACTCCCCCTAGGTAATTTCGTATAAACTAAAAATAACTTTGTATATAATATGTACCTATATAAATTTTTGTTTACAGATTATCCTGGGACCGCCGTCTCAGATACCCAGCGACGCCGAACTACCCCCCACAGTATTACTTCGAACTGTTCTCCCTAACCACCCCGCCAACCCTCGTGGTGTCAGCCTCCAACGCCACCGTCACCAACAGTGGCAGCAGGGAGGTAGTCGAGGATCTATTCGCGAAACTGCAGAAGGCCTCCGAGGAGTTCTACATTGAGACAGTTGAGGGGGGACATGATGTGCACCTGACCAGCCCGGGAGTGGTCGCTAAGATCGTAGTCAAGTTTATGAGCAGGCACCGGAAGGCGAAGCTATAGCGGTGGATTGTCTATGATTGTCTATGTATACTATTGACGTGAACAAATTTTAAATGACTGACAGTAAATTTTTCGTCCCATGTTGGTCTGAGACTTAAAAATAATGTATTAAATATATAGGCATGTGATTGTGTAGGCGACGACCTAGCCACTTGTCAATATTTTTTCACAATTTTCAATCTAACCCTGCGCAAATTTGGGAAATAAAATCTCTGATACATATAAATTCTATTGTTTGTCAGTATCACTATTAGACAGGCCCGTTGGTTGAGTGGTGAGAGACCCTGGCACAGAAACCGGGGGTTGCGGTTTCGTATTTTGAACATGGACATTTGTCGACTCGAGTCGTGGATGTTTACCGTATTTAAGTATTTCCTTGTCTGGTCAGTCATTTTATCATATATTTTAAATTTCGTATAGACTTGACACAGACAGATGTCGCTACAGGCATCATTTAGACTGATTGAAAGATAAAACCGAATAAAAACGTTATTATTTCACTTTTAAAAAATGTTTTTTTCATAAAATAAGTATTTTACGTCATTTCTTAGATAATTTATTAAATTTAGGTGAAATACATGAATGTATATATATAAAAGAAAGTCGTGTTAGTTACTTCACTTATAACTCAAGAACGGCTAAATTGATTTGGCTGAAAATTGGTGGGTAGTTAGCTTAGAACCAGGAGAAGGACATAGGATACTTTTTATCCCGGAAACCACCCTCTAAAGGGGTGAAAAGGGGGGTGAGCGTTTGTATGGGAAATTAAAAACTGATAGCTTTATTTGGATGATTTTTTTTAAATAGGTAGGTTAGATACTGAGATAAAGGATAGGATACTTTTTATTAACAGGGGGATGAAAAGGGGTGGGTTAGGGATAAAAAAGACGAGTATCGATATTGCTATAATTTCCGAGGTTTTTAGGTCGTTTATTTTAAAAATGATATCTATTTTTAAATCCGAAATGTTAGAAGTAAAATATTATCATCCCTTAATAGGGCGGGAAGGGGTCGAAATGTCTAAAAATCAACATTGATGTCGTTTTCATGGTTTTTCCCATACATTGTCTAAGTTCTCAAAAAAATTAATTAATTTTTAGGTATATGTTTCCTGTTTTCTCAAAAAAATACCCTCAGGGGGATGATTAAGGGGTGTGCTAGGGATAAAAATGTAAAAAATCGATATGGGTATCATTTTCGAGGAATTTTGGGTCGTTGATTTCGAAAATGTTGATTTCGATAAAGAAGGATAAAAAATGGATGTGATAGGTATTGGGTATAGGTATAAGCTAATAAGTTTGAATAATTAATATGGGTATAATTTTTAAAGTTTTTGGGTTCGTTTATTTGATAATCTATATCTATTTATATTAAAGAAAGTGGACCGATTTGGCTGAAAATTGGTGAAGTGGTTGTTTAGAACCGGGAACCTAACAAAGGATACTTTTTATCCCGTTCGACCGCGTTCCCGTGGGACATGACATAAAACGTAGTATAAAATGACGGTCCCATTGTAGTTTAGAATCAATGGTAATGCCCAGAAATACTGCTGAGTGAACTATTTCAATAAGTAAAATAATTGGTAATAAAAAATTTAACTTCATAACATCTAAAATCTGCTTATTTTTTATTGCCTCTAAGGCGGAACAGAGTTCGCCGGGTCAGCTAGTATAAAATATTTTCTTTAGAAGCAAACCAAAATAATCTTTGTTTTAAAACCATGATTTATACACAGGTGGCGTATTATTACTTAGAAACAACTAACTGGTGCTTGTAGCGGCATCTTGTATTATTCCTGACAAACCGACTGAACTTTGCTGTAGTTCCAATTATTCACCACTGTCGCTGTTCTTGCGCGAGTTACAGCAGTAACTTTTCAAGTATGGTCAGTGACCCTCTGTTGTACGTAGTAAATTATTACTCAGTGGTATTTCTATCCGTTCACCTAGTATCCATAGCACATGCAAACATGCTTAGCTTGGATCTAGGGAATTAGTGTCAGTCTGGAGAATATATTTAGGTATTATTATTTATCAAACAGGACAGTGCTACCAAATCCCAAAATATATTTATCTTTAGAACCTAAGTTAAAAACCCCTTAAATTGCCTTAAGTACTTGAAAATACCCCTAAAATTAGGTACCCGTATTTAAAAATATATACATTCGGGCGAAAAATAAACATGTCTCATTTTTTGTATTCTTAGTATCGAGGAACCGTACTAGATGTCGTTAACATGTAACACAATGTAACAACAAAAATACGTTAAAAATGTAGGAGTTAACAATCCCTAAAAGTGCTATTTACTCCCTAAATTTGGGGGGAAATCTCCTTAGTTGGTAAGACTGAAACAGGACTGCCCTGGGCATGCCATCCCCACCGACCTCGTCACCTAAATATTTTAAACTAAATACAAGATGGTGGACCATATTTTAGACTTAAATATGGTATACTTAAAAGTTGGTATCGTTATTGAATTGAACTCTAAAATGTTGAAAAGATTTCTGTATTGAATCGTGCGATAATCACGAACTAGTAAAAAAGTCCTTCGCGCCACTAACTAGACATTGAAGCTCCTCAGGTGCTCCAACTTGACACGCAACTTACGTCACACATTGACATAATAAGAGCTCCAAATGACAGATATCCGATATCAGGTATCCATAAGTAGGTATCTCACTCACACATACATAAACGTGGGTTCACGCTATAGAACGACAGCGTGAAGTATTTTTTTTTACAAGTCCGTGGTGATAATGTTGTTTTTTTATTTATATTAAATGGATTTGTTATTTTAACTCTAAAGTTGCAGTTTTATTTTTATACCTTTTGATACCTTCATGCCACGCAATAAACTTTTGTGAAACTTGACTAAATATTTGTGAGAAATGTTCATACAATTTTTATTTCTTGTTTCAATTATGTGCAATAATTTCGTCTGGCCTGCCGTTAAAGACTGAGTAACTAACATTACCTGGTTGTCCTAATAAGTAAGTAAAAAAATAAAAATTATTGATTGCGTGGTTGGAAAAAACCATAGATTTAGAATTTTTTGACTTCGCATCCTACATCTATGGAAAAACGACAAAGCCTAAAAGTGATTTTAGCATTTTTTAAAATGCGTGCGTACATGTTTTAAATTATGTTGACAGTTATGACAATAGATAGTAATGAAATAATGTTCTTTAGAAATGTTAAAGATTTGAGGTTTCAAGGAAACATTTGTTTACTTAAGTACCTACGTATGTACTTACGTACGTAAATCATTATGGGAGCATAAAATCTGTGGCGTACGTATGTGTATCGGGCATAATATTTTAGAAATTTTTAGAAAACCAACTCTTCATTGACGTAGGGGAAGTGGGCCCTCGCCCACGCCCGTGGCTTCGCGAGGCCTCTTTAAGATCTTGGGAAAGAAAGAAAAGGGGCCTTTGTTGCGACTTACCCGAAGTCTATATTAGTTCATGCTACCCCACTGATACCATTTTTCTGGATTATTGATACGGATTTAACTAGACACAGTGGCGGAATAAACTTGTTTTAGGCCCGGGGCGGCAAAGCGCTGTACGAGACCCCTAGTTGGGATACGAGCTGTGTTGCTTGACCACTGTTTGACACAGGATACAGGAGGATTACAGGAACTTGGAAATAATATGAGGCCCCCCAGAACCAGAGCCCCGGTAAGTACTGACTAGATATATGACAGATGAGGGAAAGTATCGTAAAGACCTTCCCATTCAAATTACAATTAAAAACCATTAATTTATATATCCGGTTCCTATTTAATGGTTAATAGGTCTAGATAGGCAATTCCATCATTGCACCTAATACCTATATACCTAATAATACAAAAATTGTACTTGGTAAATCCTGGATAATGGTTTATGTAGGTACATCGAGGTGGAAATAATTAAAGTGCAATGTCAGAATTTACCAACTTTTCTGACATGGAACTTAAATTATTAAAAAAAAAAAATGTCTTACGTACGGAACAAATAATAAGTGGAAGTGCCAAGTGGGCGTAGCAGTGAAGCCACAATCCTGAGTAGTTACGCAAGATTGCCTGTCAGTGACACTCGCCAGATTGCGTGTGTCTAAATGTTTAACTTCACCTGATTCCTGTTAGTTTAAGTATTATAATTGCTCCAAAATTATCCATTTATCTATTCTCTAGTAGAAATTTTTTCTCTACACCTATGTTTGGCTTGAACTTGGATTTTGGAAAGGTCTTACTTACTACGGACTAGTAAAAAAAGAAGGACTCCACGCTGTCATACTATAGCGTGAAGCCACGTTTATGCATGTGTGAGTGAGATACTTATGTATACCAAATAACGCACATCTGTCATTTGGAGCGCTTACTAAATCAATGTGTGATTTAGTAAGCGCTCCAAATGACAACTTGCGTGTCAAGTTGGAGCACCTGAGCAGCTTCAATGTGTAGTTAGTGGAGCAGAATCCTTCTTTTTTTACTGGTCCGTGATACTTACCTACGTTATTTTTTTAAACCGTTTTTCAAAACAATGAAATGATTGATGTAGGACTAATGAGATAAGTTATTTTTTAATATAAGAACGGGCAATCCAGCTTAGGTATTGCTTACTTCTATGTGGTGTATTGAGTGATTAGTGACGCATTTGTAAGTTTGGCTTCACCGGTTCTCTCAATAATTTTGTGTCATGCCATTTCTACTAGTTTTTCCTGTTCTGTGGTCTTACGTAGATAGCATACATCCTTTTGAAGTCAATAATAATAACTTAAATTGTTACCTAACACCAGAAATACGACAAACGTCGGAACACAAATGGCGTCAAAGTTCTGCAATTCCATAAATTTAAATAATAATGGATTTAAAGTAGGTATTCATAGCGAAATGAGGAAATTTCATAAGTAAAAAAAAATATTACTTATATTTGTTGTCAGTTATACCTATTTCTTATTCTTATTGAAGAGCGGTGGTAGCTCAATGGTAAGGACACGCGCCTCTTAACCGAGGAGTGCGGGTTCAAACCCGGGCACGTACCAATGGATTTTTCAAAATCTATGTACGTATTTATACCACTTGCTCGACGGTGAGGGAAAACATCGTGATGAAACCTGCAAATTCAAATAACTTTGAATTTGTAACCATGATCCAAAAATTGTCTGGTTCCCCTATCTTAGGGTTACGAAGGTCAGATCGGCAGTCGCTTCAATGTAATTACCAGACTCGCTAAATCCTGGATCATGGTCTAAGCGGACCCTGTCTAAACACGGGACATAACGCTAGGAAGATGATGATATACCTATTTCTTATTCTTCTTAACTCGACATTTCATAAATATAGCTTAAACGGTTGTGTAGATAGGTAATAATAACGCGCAATTTTCTGGTAAAAACCATCTATACCTATTAACGATTGTTTTCGACGTAGTTCAAGTTATATGTTTTTAGCAGCTAGCTAGCTTTGGTAGCAGAGCGTAGTTAAGTGAAACTCCAGATCAGAAGGTTTGTAATGGAATAAGGTAATGAGCTGGTAAGTCTGTGTTGTAAAGGTAATGATTTAGAGGTTATGTACGGTAACAGGTAAGTGTGTCTAAAGGGTAATGGGTAATTGTTTTTAAGCTAAGGTAATAGGTAAGTGGTAAAGGGTAATTGTTGTTAAGGTAAGGTAAGGTAAGTATGTAGGTATCTGTGTAGCCACATGTTTATTTATACCTACGTTATTAAATGTCGCTGGGGTGGTGGCGCTATGTGGCGGGTCGTTACATTCCCTAAAATATGGTTGAGTGAAGCGATGGCTGACACATACGTCATGCTTGGGAACAGGTGCCGCCTGCGGGGACTGGTCTGCTCTGGTCGGGTCAAGTTTTTGGTTGTAATTTATATATTTTTATTTTGATACTCTACAACAGGCCCACACTAAAACGTGGTTCAAAGTTATATAATGATTCATACACCTTGTATAAATTGTATTGAAAAGAGTAACTACCGAGTTTCTTGCCGGATTTTTCTCGGTAGATACAACATTCCGAACCGGTGGTAGAATCATATAGCTGTGGCTTTACCTGTATTTGACGATTTATAAGTGTTTCCTTGAAACCTAGGTATATACCTAAATAGAGAATATTTTGACTTTGACTTTGACTTATCATCATTTTCCTAGCGTTAAGAATGTCCCGTGTTTAGACGGGGACCGCTTAGACCATGATCCAGGATTTAGCGAGTCTGGTAATTACATTAAAGCGACTGCCGATATGACCTTCGTGTGTTTGGGTTTGAACCTACACCCCTCGGATATGAGGCGCGTGTCCTTAACATTGAGCTACCACCGCTCTTTTATACGTTCCTATAAGTGTCTTTAATCAATCAGACACCCATATAGATCTCAATTCTTTTGTCGATGAAGTACGTAAAATAGGTACTCATAATTATTACTTAAGCTTGGCTCCCATTGGTAAATTTTTGGTAGAATATTCTAGTTTTCTTATTAACACTTCTGTGGTGACATCATAGTTTGATCCTGTCCGTGATCTATGGCCAATATTGTCTCTGTACAAGCGTTGATCCACAGCTGTGGCTGTGATTAGTACGCCCACAATTTACTCAACTTATCTAAGTTAAATAAATAAATATCCGACCACATCACATACATTGATCTGACTCCGAGGTAAGTAGCTTAAGCACTTGTGTTACGGATATCAGAATCAACAGTGGTATTACAAATATATACTTGGATATCAGATATTAACACCCAGACACAACAAACACAAATATTCATCACACGAATGTTTGTCCTGGGTGGGGATCGAACCCACAACTCTTGGCGCATGGGGCAGGGTCACTACCAAATGCGCCATCGAGCCAGTCTAAGTTGCAGACGAGCAGTTCGGGCATAGGCCGTAGCGAACTGCTAGGTGCGGTATAAGCTTTTAGTTGAAATTTTACCTACATACATAACATCAAAATTCAAAATGTTTTTTTTATGTAGGCCTCAAAAAAGCACTTAAAAATCGTAAATTTTACAAAAATCTGTAGAGTGAATCTACCACTGGTCCGGAATGCTGATTCTACAGAGAAGAAACCGGCAAGAAACTTGGTAGTTACATTTTTTCAGCGTCTAAGTATACATGAGTAATTGTATTATACACTTTTAGTAAAGTTCGCACTTTTTCATAACAGCTCTACCTACCTATTTTATTGTATATTAGATATGTTGTAAAACACTTTTCAACTTATGTTTTTATGGCAGAACGACGATTGCTCGGTCAGCTGATACGTTTTATAAATTAGTCCTTTGTAAATATTACTTATTATATTAGGCTCGGGGCGGCAAAGAGCTGTACGAGGTCCCTAATAGGGATACGAGCTGTTGCTTGCCCGAAATTAGGTTTGATTTAGGATGATGACTACTTGGAGATAATATGAGGCCCCCCAGGACTTGAGGCCCGGGGCGGAGCGCCCCTTCCGCCCGCCGGTTAGTCCGCCACTGCAATGGCACTTATCTATATAAGTCGATATTATTTATATGTTTTTGGATAGAGGTGCCCACAACCTCTTTTGGAGGTCGAATCCGCGCATGACTTTTAAATTACTTATTGTATTTTTTGTGCAAAAAATCCGATTTGTGCAGATGTTTTCATTTGCGCGTTCTATATACAGGTATAAATAATTAAAAAGAAAAGTAAACAAATAAATATTACACATACTTAGTCCGTGGTAACCATAAAGTTTATTTACAATTATAGATACATTCCATACTAAAAATTTAAACTTACATAATATTACAGGTACCTGCTGGTAAAGTCTCATATTTACATAAAAAGAGCAAATATACAATATCAGTTTTAAACTCAATTAAAAATATGTAGGTATATCTACTTACTTATGGTACCTACATATAAATTTTATTCATCCCTTCTTCCAATCCTTATATAAATTCTATTATCGTCCCTTTAGAGTGCATATCTTAATTAATGGCAATATTTTTGTTACAAAGTCACAATTATGTAATATTGCATAGGTACATACTTCAATGTTTTTTAAAACAATTTCAATTAATTAATTTAAAAAATCAGACTTATCTAAGTTATACGCATCCACCTTACTATTAAAAAAAATAAGCTAGAAAAACCCGTCACAATTTCGACTTATTAACAAGCAGAAACCTCCTTCTACCGTTTTCCCTTAGAAGTCTGAGGAAAACTAGATCTAGCTGTACTCCGTCATCAATCTGTTTAGAATAATGAGTCATTCCAATAATGTCTTTTACAGGATACCCAGAGCCTGATAACCTTCTATTACACAACCCATTGACTAAAGAGTCTTGTAAAATGCCCACTACGGCGCCATCTTTTCTCGCTGGATTTGTTACTTGTAATGTCCGATGATAGGGCCTGTAAAAAAGCAATTATAATTAATAGTATGCTCTGATAAATATTTTGCTTAACATTTACATTTATTTCCATCTAATTCTATTCAAATGTAATTTTGGCTGAATGTTGTGGACTTACCACTTTATTCGCGTTTACTTAGAAATTGTTGACATTTCGCAAATATAAGTTCCTATTTTAACATTTTTAATCACCTGTGTACCTACTAGGTACTCTAGCCAGGCAAACACTACGGACGGATACAGAATATAAACTCCAAGAGGTGACCACATACTCACACATCTTTAGGTTAGTAGCCACAAGCTTGTGATTGTTTTGAATAGTGAATTTGTTTGATTAATGTACCTTAGTATATAATCTTACATGGCGTAGGTAAATATAACGTGACCATTTTATTTACAGTCAATACGGTAATAAAAAAAACGACTGCCATCCACTTACTATCTTCTGAGGTGCTCAATAGAATTTATTTAACCATGACCTGCCCAATTATTTGCCAGTAAGGAAGAAACAAAAAGACTGATACTGCAGTGAAAACCTCGGAAGTCGCATTTGCTTATTTTTTTTAATTTGTTTGGTAAGTCACTTCATAGTTATTTAGCCACGAGATATTGGAAATCTAACGATTATGTACTATTGATTACAATCATCCTTAAAAAAAGAACAATAAACAGTAGATACTATTCTGATCCATATTTTTTTCAGGAGGCAGTTTTTTCTTCCTCCTGTAAAATGATGTCAAAAGCATTTGCGAGGTTTTCATTGCCGAACGACGATATGCGATTTAACGTCGTTCATAGACATTCAAGCTATCTATAGTTATGTTAGGTATCTAGTATATTATATCGTTTGCTCAATTTTTTAAAACCTTTAAATTGGCTCCTTGGAATAATGAGTTAATTAAGTAGAGTAGGTCAGTAGTTTAGCATTACCTAAAAATAATCTTGTATCCTATTAGATAATATATTGATAGAAAATTTTAATATTCCTAATTACCTGTGCCGATGTATCCAGTTTCTTCTCGTTAGCCATCCGTCAAAGTCCGTGTATGTCTCTTCTAAGCCTCCAGAGAAAACTGGACCTGGAATTTAATAACAAAATTCGTAAATATTTTCTCTTAAGTTCGTCTGTGACATGTAAATAATGTGTCAACTTTCTTGATTATGGTGTGGTAAAAGATTTGCTACTGAACGCAACGCGATAGCCATTTGTTACTTTTTTCCAATTTTTGGAAAATTTTAAATTTTAACATGGATGTTACACAGCTAAATTTACACATACACATACACACATAACATCACGTCCCTATTCCCCAAAGGGGTAGGCAGAGTCAAAGGGGCAGCATGCCCCTTCAACCACATTCAGCGAAAAATAAAGCCGGGCTGGGTTAGATGGAAAATTGTGAAAAAGCAGTGACAAGCGGCTAACCTGTCGCCTACACAATCACACACCCAAAACCCGATATACCATTAGTCGCCTTTTACGACATGCTAGGTAAGAACCACAGTTGGCATATTCTTTTTAAGTCACAGACCAACATGGGACAGTGGGCTGGGTTGGATGGAAAGCTGTGAAAAAGGAGTGACTAGCTCGTCGCCTACTCAGTCACATACCTACCCAAAAGCCTGTAAACCATTAGTCGCCTTTTACGACATGCTAGGCAAGAACCACAGTTGGCACATTCTTTTTTTTGTCCCAGATCGACATGGACCAAGTCCCAGACCAACATGGGATAAAGCTAAATTTGTTTTCTGCTAATAGTGGTTGTATTAGCTTACTGCCTTTTAGACTCTGACAGGCCCCTCTTTCTTACTGGGCACACTGGGCACGTCGCCAATCCAACTATAACATTAAAATTATAATGTTTTAATGAAAACATTAAAACATTATTATTTATAGATGTCAAAGGTTAATACGTCACACAAGGGCTGCTGGACAGCATTTAGTGCTGACCCGAACGATCAGCACTTTGATTACAGCTGCCCTGGTCCATAAGTGTATTGACAGCTTGGATGTGCAACGTTGCACCTGGGCACTTAAGGAAATTAATCGTTCTATTGGTAAATAGAACAATTAGTTTCACTAATGTGCCCAGAGCCTCTAATAGGTCAAAGACGGCACTGGACTCTAATACCGCCTTTAGGCATTATGGGAGTGGTAGTATTAGTACATTTAAATATATCTATATAAATAAAACAAAGTCGTGTTTGTTACACCACTTATAAGTCGAGAACGGCTGAACCGATTTAGGTTGTTTTTGATTTGTTGGATTTGTCTTCGTCCAGAATAACAGAATAACTATTAAAAACATTGAAAAATTGACGATAAAACAAAATAAAAGCAAAAGTATTTTCTCATATAAAACGGTGGGATTCGTATCTGTCAATGTTAAATGTCAATTACTGGGCGATACGAAGTTCGCCGGGACAGCTAGTAATAAATAAATAAATATCTGACTACATCACATACATTGATCTGACTTCGAGCTAAGTAGCTTGAGCACTTGTGTTACGGATATCAGAAACAACAGTGGTATTACAGATATGTACTTAAATATTCAATATTAACACATAGACACAGAACAAACACAAGTATTCATCATTCGAATGTTTGTCCTGAGTGGGGATCGAGCACACAACTCTTGGCGCATGAGGCAGGGTCACTACCGAATGAGCCATCGAGCTAGTCGCTATAGATATAAAGGTATAACTAAAGGGGTGGTGATTAAAGAGGTCTGCTGATCCTTTGACTTTGCCTACCCCTTAGGGGATTATGTGCGTGTATGTATATTTTTTTGTCGGATTAATTTTACTTATTATATTTATAACGTGTCGCATTGTAAATCTAAATACTTAAGTCAAAATTTTCACAAATGCGAATGTTAATCCTAGCTTTAATCGTATGTGATATTCAGGGCCGGATCTACTATATGGCTTTTTTGGTTTTAGCCCAGGGCCCCCTGGATTCAAGAGGCCCCCAGTTAAGTCAAGTCAAAGTCAAAAATAGACGATAATGCGAAAAAATCCATAATTTTATTGTTTATCAAATTATACAGATCGTACGGTTAGCAGGCCTGCGACAACTGCGATTAATCAAACCTATTCAATTCATTCAATTCAAGTCTACGTCTTATAGTTTGAGTAATTAGGTAGGTCCCTAATTAGTATTAGCCCAGGGCCCCATAAACTCACGGTCCGGCCCTGGTGATATTTGCGAGCAAAAACAAAACAGAAGCGTATCTACTTATATATCAAAACGCAATTATCAGTCATTATGTCGTAAAATGCATAATCGTTGTTATGTTTGCGAAAGATAATGTCATATTTGTTTTTATATTTGAACTACCTACTGGTCTATTTTACACGTTATAAATAGAATGGAAATATGTTTATTTATCTAGGCCTTACAATTTATAATAATAATTATAAGTCGTCATAATACAAATTAATGATTCTACCGCCAGGTTCGGAACGTTGATTCTATCGAGAAGATCCGATATATTTTTTTTCTTGTAGCTTTAGACAATAAAGCTAGCTTAATTAAGAATTATTATCACTATCGCGAGTAATATTCACCAATTTTTTTTCACTCGTTAAACAAGGAAATAAAAGATAATACAGCCTTCCTGTTGGTAGGTTATCGTAGTTTATGGACGTTTGCAACAGAGGTAGGTATCACGGTGCCTTGCCGACCTTGCAAATGCTTTCGTAAATCCATATAAAGAACTCCGGTGTAATTAGCCTTTCAAACAGTGGCTTGCTTGCTGTGCAGAAATTATTTTTTTGTTAAATAGCCTAGCCAAAGTTAAATAACAGACTTACACACACATCACGCTTTCAACTCCCGAAGGGTAGGCACCGTCCAAGGAACTGTGCTCTTTGAACCACATTCAGCTATTTGAGTTTAGTTTGAAAGAAAATTGTGAATATGTCAAAACCCAGCGCCCAATACATAATTAGTCAACTTTTACAACATGCTAGGGAAGGAACACAATAAAAGTACCTACATATATTCATTTTTAGTCCCAGACCAAAATGGGAGACAAAAACAGCCTTATTATCTACATACCTACCTATTTAAAGTACCTACATAATTAAAACAGTCTAAAGCATAGCCAACAATTTTGATATCTTTTTATTAAAAGAGTTGAAACCTCTATGGAAGCTGAATTAAATTTTATTCCTTTTTCATCACGTGTTCCATTTTCAAGTTTCTCGCGTAATTTGTATGTAGAATGTTACTTTGCGCCTACCTAAAATTTATAATCTATACTTATAATAAATCTGTAGAGAGGTCAATTCTGTACATGAAATATATTTTAAAAATACCTATCAGGGGGTGATTAGTGATCGATACTGATGCCAAAAATGCAATCAGTAAATTTTTTGTCTGTCTCTGTCTGTCTGTCTATCTGTCTGTCTGTCTGTCTGTCTGTCTGTCTGTCTGTCTGTCTGTCTGTCTGTCTGTCTGTCTGTCTGTCTGTCTGTCTGTCTGTCTGTCTGTCTGTCTGTCTGTATGTTCCTTATAGAAACAAAAACTACTCGACGGTTTTTAACGAAACTTGGTACAATTATTCTTCATACTCCTGGGCAGGTTATAGTATACTTTTCATCACGCTACAATCAATAGGAGCAGAGTAGTGAAGGGAAATGTTGGGAAAACGGGAGAAGTTACTCCATTTTTTAAGCTTCCGTCGCGTGTGCAGCCTTAATGGTTAAAGTTACATAGAATTCATGTATGACGGAAATAGTCTTTATAATATTAACCATAAACGCGGGTGACACCGCTGGCACAGCTAGTAAATAATAATATGCCTCTCTGTACTAAGATCGACGTCCGTCAAAGTTTAATAACATTTCACAATAAGTATGCCCCAGTTTCGTGTCTATAATCTGGGTTTAGGAGTTTAGTAAAATCTTTTGCCATAACTCGTCTACTCATATGCAACTTGAACACAGTATAACAGTACACCGCGAAATATATGAACTATAATAATCGACTATTTTAATACTTTATACGGACTATTATACAATCTTAAGATTCTTCTGTTGAGTATTAAAGACTTTCCTAGCGGGGTATGCAGATAAGTTTATTTAAGTAGTTAGTTAGTTAAACACCGATAAATAAATAGATACCGGATCACATCACATACATTGATCTGACTCCGAAGTAGCTTAAGCATTTACATAAGCGTGTTACCGATATCAGATTTAGTAACGGTATTACGAATATATACTAAAATTTTAGATGCACTCAGACAGAGAACAGGCACAATTAATCGCTTTAATGTTTCTATGGTGGAGATCGAAACCACAACTCTTAGCGCATAGGACAGGGTCACTACCGAATGAACCATCGAGTCTTCACTCGACTTACTCGATGACTCTGATAAGAGCTATCTAGTAATAAGCATAACAAAGATATTTTGTTTTGAAGCAGTTTTGTTTTACTCAATGACGTAGGTAATTTGTCTACGTTATTTGGTTCTCAATTTATCGATACAATCGAATAAGCATTATCAATAACAGGGAATTACTTTTTGTTACGAAAACAAAGCATAACATGACATAACAGTATGCTGATATCTGTGCTGATATCGGGTTTTGGGTATGTGATTGTGTAGGCGACGAGCTAGCCACTTGTCACTAATTTTTCACAATTTTCCGTTAAACCCAGCCCAGTTTTATTTTTGGCTGAATGTGGTTGAGGGGGCCTGCTACCCTTTGACTCTGCCAACCCTATCGAGGATTATGGGCGTGATGTTATGTATATATATGTATGATTTCTGTATTTTATTATCAGCTCTCTCCAATAAAATTTACCTACTACCTACTAGAGTTGCATAAAAATTTGGAAAAAGGAAAAAAGTGTTTTTAGAGCCGTATTTTAGAACTTAGAAGCCAGACATGTTAACAGGTTTTATTATAATGTACACGATACTATAAAAATAATTCATCTTTACTGATATTATAAAGCGGAAAAGTTTGATTATAAATAAATAAATTCTTGAGACTGACACACCAATTCCCTAGTTCCAAACTAAGCTTATGCTTGTGCTATGGATACTAGACGAACGGATAGACATACTTAAATACGTTTATAAACATCCCTGACTCGAGTACAAATATCCATGTTCATCACACGTAATATTTGCCCCTAGCGGGATTCGAACCCGCGACCCTTGTTTCGTGTTTCGTGGCCAGGGTTTCTGACCACTCGACCAACAGGCCAATCAAATTGTTAACGCGCTAATCTCAGGAACTACTGATCTGGTTTGAAAAATTCCTTAAATATTATGTAGCCCATTTAATAAGGAAGGCTATAGGCTATTTATTCTTATCCATAAACGCGGGCGAAACCCCCGGGCACAGATAGTATTGTTATAAATCAACTGCCTTGCCTGGCATATCTTAAAAGTCGACTGATGGTGTACCTATTAAATATTGGGTTTGTGATTATGTTATCAGCTGAGTAGATTATTGTAATTAAATTAACTTCTAATTGTCTAGAACTAAGTTAGTTAGTTAGTTAGTTTCTAATTGTCTTTTTTTTATGTACTTACCTAAGTAATACTAGCGGCCCGGTACGTGCTTTACGTACGTTCGCTACGTATAAAGTTTTAAATGAAAAACCGCTCTACCGATTTTGTGCAAACTTCACATAAACCATCTACCTACTAAATAGTCCGAACAAAGCCTACACATTTAGTTTTGGATAGGTGAGCCCGTTCTTGAGTTATAAAATTACAAAGAAAAGTGGCATTGATTTTTATATATATTGATGTTTTGAAGATATCTGTACTGGTTTTAGTGTGACTTAATTATCTGTAACTATTAAAATTGTTTATTTCCCTAATGAATAAATAAATAAAAGTAGGCATCGAGCTAGCCACTCACAATTTTTTATCTAACCCAATTAGATTTTTGGCTAAATGTGGTTTAGACAATGCCTTGCGGGGCTTGCGGGCGTGCGTGACGTTATGTATGAATTAACTATTTACTTCTCATCGCAAGCCATGACTTGAAAATGTTCAACTCAGACTACAAATTAAATCGAGCCTAAACGTTCCCGGATTCTCAAATTTAAGATAAATCCAGGGAAACAGGGACGGAAGCAGGGCCGGATCTACTATAGGGGCTTTTTGGGCTGAAGCTCAGGGCCCCTAGGACAAAAAGGCCACCGTTGAAGAGAAAACATATTATTTGTTTTTTTAAATATCCCGCAACATCACATTCATTGATCGACTCCGAGCTAAGTAGCTTAAGCACTTGTGTTACGGATACCAGATTCAACAGTTGTATTACAAATATATACTTGAATATAAGATATTAAAACCCAGACACAGAACAAACACAAATATTCATCGAACGAATGTTTGTCCTGGGTGGAGATCGAACCCACGACTCTTGGCGCATGGTGCAGGGTCACTACCGAATGAGCCATCGAGCCTGTCAAACATATATCTATCGACAGATGATTCTAGGTCACTAGTATTATCTGGAACCCTTTTACGCCCCTAAGTAGGAGCCCAGGGTCCCCCATACTCACGGTCCATCCCTGGACGGGAACCGCACCTCTATCGTACTGTTTTCGACTTTACACTGTGATGAATGGCAAGCGAGTGAGACCTAGCAGTGAACGCTGCGAAATGTCAAAATCAGCTGCTGCAAGGTGACCGAGGTCGTTGCCCCTTCACGACATTTGATAACAACAAAGTGACAAAAGAACGTTGCAGTCTTTGTTTTCATCTATTTACATTATCCATTATGTATAAACTAATAACTATTGTGATTTTAATCGCTAAAATAAAATGTTTTTACATTAATTTGTTTACGTAAACAGATAAATGACATAAGTACATAGTTACATAAGTACAAAAGAAAAACAATCATCTTCCTGGCGTAATGCCAGTAATGTTAATGTTTTTAGTCAGGGTCTGCATGGGCCAGGATGGGCTGGATTTATCTAGTCTGGTTAATAAATTAAAGTGCCTGACATTTGACCTTCGTAATCTTCGTTTATGTTCCCAAAAAATTAGACATCTTTCATTTTCTCACGATCTTTTCCCTTAGGTAGGTACGTATTTGATTTTCTGACCAGCCCGCTGGTCGAGTGGTCTGACCCTGGCCACAACAACGAGGGTCGCGGTTTCAAATCCCACTAGGAGCAAATGTTTCGTGTAATGAACACATTCGTAGTCGAGTCATGGATATTTATAAACGTATTTAAGTAAGTTCACCTAGAATCCATAGAGTCATGAATGTTTATAAACGTATTTAAGTATGTCTATCCGTTCACCTAGTATCCATTGGACAAGTATAAGCTTAGTTTGGCACTAGGTAATTGGTGTGTCAGTCTGAAGAGTTAATTTTAAATTCAGTCTGGAGAATTCATTACCACCGAGCAAGTTATATAAAATCAAATATATATTTTTTTAGTTTGAACACCAGTTTAGCTTTATTGTTCCAGTACATAGGTACCTATTCGTATTATAGTTTGTATGTATACTATACTAGCAGCGCCCCGCGGTTTCACCCGCTTAGTTTCCGTTCCCGTGGCAATACGGGGATAAAATATAGCTTATGTTACTCGCTGATTATCTAGCTTTCCATTGGTGGAAGAATTTTTCAAATCGTTCCAGTAGTTTTTGAGTATATTCGTTACAAACATATAAATATCCGACTACATCACATCCATTGATCTGACTCCGAGGTAAGTAGATTAAGCACTTGTGTTACGGATATCAAAATCAACAGTGGTATTACAAATATATACTTAAATATTGGATATTAACACCCAGACACCGAACAAACACAAGTATTTATCATACGAATGTTTGTCCTAGGTGGGAATCGAACCTACAACTCTTGGCGCATGGGGCAGGGTCACTACCGAATGCGCCATCGAGCCAGTCAAATATAAATCTTTCCTTTTTATAATAATAGTGTAGATTATTTTTATACAGCCAATCAAATCCAAGGGCGTTATTATTTCATTCATATTTAAAAATAAAGATGTTGTGCAAATTCTAGTATGTTAGCGTTTACTTTCTTTATTACCTTAAAACACAATCAGGCAAATGCAATATTGGATCAAAATAGATGAAAAAGTTTGGAAAATAGTGAAAAGTGTTTGGTTCGTCGCCTACATAATCAAAGTCGGTCAATATAGTACCTACCTATCTGTGTTATTATGACTTAATAGTATGCACGAAAAAAATACCTTGTTTTATTCACAACTATAATTAAAATTAATCAAAACTAACCTGAAGGTTTAACGCTGACCGCCATATTAAAATAAAAAATATATTTATCACTTCGCAAACACAGCACTCGAACAAAAAACAATTTTCAAACAAACAGTAAACAATTGCGTGTTGTTTATGTTTCGGCGCGCGCGTAAACACTGCGCGTGAGTCGCTCACCGCTCGGTCGGGAGAATGCGTAGTGATGGGACGAACGCGGTATCGATAAAATAATTAAGTCATTAATTCATCTTTTTTTTGGTCAAGTTCCTTCTTATCTGGGGTCTGCTTTATAATGGTGATAATTACTTCCTTATGTGCTGAAATTGATTATTTATCACTGGTTTAATTTCTTTGATCATTTGATAAGATTTATTTATCTATTTTTGTTTCACCCATCTACGTATTTAGCTACCATTCATCTATTCCTCGCTCTATCTTTAAAACTACTGTAACATAGTCCTTATGAGTTATGCATCTTATGGCGTATTTAGTCGTCACAGGCAATAGATTTTTTATTTGGGCCATAAATCTTATTACATACTAATTTTAAACAGTTTTCATTTAGTTATTTCAAACTAGCTTCTTCCCGCGTAGTTGCTCTTCCAACATTGATGAAACAAAGCTTAAGCTTAAGAGTAACAAACATCCACATTTTAAATTTATAATTTATTTATAATTTGTTGTCTCTTCACGACATTTGATAATATCATGATGCCTTGTATTTTAATGAAAGTAAAGTCATTTAAATAGTACTCATAATTAAAATGAAAAGAATACGTAGGTAATTATAGCTCATTAATGAATTTACCGATAAGATATTAGGTTAATTATTTACTGTGGAATCTAGTCTAATGTAGATAACATATTAAATATAGCTCATTTAGAAAAAATACAATTCTGACCAGTATAGTATAGTTCCTGAGATTAGCGCGTTCAACCAAACAAACAAGGTTTTTTTATATTTGTACAGATTACATAATATCTTTTAGCGATACTATCTTTGTAACTTGTAACTTGTCTTACATAGGTATACTAAAGTGTATAAGGATTAATATTACTTCTTCATACGTAAGAACGCACTTCATATAAACATACATACAGTCATACATAGACAGCTAATATCATAGCGCTTAATTTGAACTTCGTAGTCGGGCAAAAAAAAAATAAACAACTAAATTGAACACACCAAAAAGGTTTTTAGTTTCAATTAAGACTTTTGATGGATTGAAGATGTATTTATAGATTAATTTGTTTTCTATGAAATCTTCTTGTTTATTTATCTTATTTTTATCTTAATAACATTCACTTTAATAACTCAACTTTTTCTACCAAAAAAAAGTCAATGTGATAAAATGATTTATAAGCATTGATACATATTGACCAACAGTCCCATGTTGGGTGGGATGTAATAATAATGTGCCAACTGTGTTCTCTGCCTAGCAAGTCGTAAAAAGCGACTAATGGTATATCCGGATTGGGTATGTGATTGTGTAGACGACGAGCTACTTTTACACTTTTAAAAAATTTTCATCTATCCTTGAATGTGGCTGGCTGAATGTCGTTAAGGTGGGCTAGTAATTGCCCTTTTGACTCTGCCTACCTTTCCGGGGATTACGGGCGTGATGATATGTATGTATGTACCTATGTTATCGATATATTCATCGACAAGAAACGCCCGACATAAACAATGGTGTCCCACCCCTATTCGGTTGCGAACCAACCGGTTTATTTCACCATTTCCTAGATGCAAATCGGTCGTTATATACCACTTAGCGCGTTAGCCAATGCGTTAGATAATTGCGTTGCGCAATTAACGTAACTCGACCTTGTTAAGTAAGCTAGAACATTAGGCAATTCTTATATTTTAATCATATTACCTTTGGCAAATGGTTGCGGAATATCAATAACTATTACACAGGTGAAGGATAGACAGACACTTCAAACTCTAAATTAAGCTTATGCTTGTGCTATGGATATGATTAGGCGAACGGATAGATATCCGAATATATATATTATATATATATCAGACTACATCACATACATTGATCTGACTCCGAAGTAAATAGCTTGATCACTTGTGTTACGGATATCAGAATCAACAGTGGTATTTTTTTACAAATATATACTTAAATATTGGATAATAACACCCAGACACAGAACAAACACAAGTATTCATCATACGAATGTTTGTCCTGGGTGGGAATCGAACCCACAACTCTTGGCGCATGGGGCAGGGTCACTACCGAATGCGCCATCGAGCTAGTCTTATAGATACGTTTAAAGACATCCATGACTCGAGTAATGTCCATGTTCATAACTAACTAACTAAACTCCGCGCCACTTCCCTAGCGGGGTAGGCAGAGAGAACATGTTTATCACACAGAATATATGTCCCTAGCGGAATTCTAACCTGCGACCGTTGGTTTCGTGGCCTGAGTCTCGGACCACTAAACCGATGGGTCAGTCATATTACAAAGAGATAAACTAACTTAAAAACCTATAATATTTTCTGGCTATTTCCCTAGCGGGGTAGGCACAGAGAACCGAGCGCTTTATGGCACGGTCCTTACACACCTCACACACTTCTTTGACATTCATAACTTTTTTTATACACGCTCTAAAGTTCTTAAACATATCAATTTTAAGTTAAGACACGTTCAATTTGATCATGGTAGGGAATCGGGGCCTTCAGCGATACCTGCTTCCTTCCACTTTCGAATAGGTATATGATAAGTACAAGAGATAAGTAACTTACTTAAAATCACACTAATATTATGAAGGCGAAAGTTTGTTAGTGTATGTGTGTATGTTTGTTACTTCTTCAAGAAAAAACTGCTGAACGGATATGGATGAAATTTGGCACAAAGATAGATTATAGTCTGGAATAACATATAGGCTACTTTTTATCCCGTAAAAATGCACAGTTTTTGTAGGATAGAGAAATATAGTTTACGCGGGCGAGTTCGCGGGAAACAGCTAGTATTAAATAAATAATATATCTATACTACGTATTTGTTGAATTTGGTGCAGCAAGTCTCCTCAGCAGGCCATTGAACATGAGGTGCAAAAAATCGTAATGAATCTTATGCTGAAATAAATAATACTTACTAATAATTTCATTTTAGATACTATTACGGAAACTAGACTTATTAATCAATACAGGCACAGTTGAGTTCATTACGTACGACGGTAGTTTGTAATAACTCAAAATTTCGATATGGCGCTGTGGGACAACATTTTGAAACGCAACATTTTGAATTAATGCGCTCAGCTCAGTAGATCATTTATAAGAAAGGTTCTTAAAGAGAGAAAAGCCGTAAAGACAGGGAGGAACTACGAGAGACCATTACTTTTGACAAAATTAAGTTAGTCTAGGCAGCTAGTTAACACACCCGTAATCCCCGAAGGGGTAGGCAGAGTATAAAAAGCGGTAAGCTTAATCCACATTCAGCCAAAAGGATTATAGGATTCGTCAGTTAAAAAATTGTGAGAAATTAATGACCAGTGGCTAGCTTGTCGTCTACGTAATTACAAACCCAGAATTCCATACACCATTATTCGCCTTTTACGACATGCTACGAGTTGCCAAAACACAGTTGGTAAATTGTTTTTGAGTCCCGAACCATAAAAGAAATATAATGTAAGATAAGTTAATTAATTTGCACATTATTATGAAAATTTAGTTTATGTTAGTTTGTTAGTTTTCTAGTTTATGCCCTTACTACACGGCGTATGTACTTGCCCTTTAAAGACTGTCATCTTTTTTATCATATGACTTGCCATAAAGAATTGGAATTTGAATTTGAATCAAGATGGGACTAGTTAAAAAATAGTTATGGCAAATTCTCTGCCAATTGAGGTGTTTTTATTATAGCTACTGCTGACGCATTGTCATGACGCTTAAACATGAACAAGTAACGAGTTTATCTCAGTTCGATAAGCGTGATTGCGCGGGAGCAAAGGTCGACAGCACACCGGAGGAGTGCGCAAGTGGCGCTGTCTACAAACGTCTCTGTCATGATAATGTTTGTTAGGCGCTACGCAAAAGAAAGACTCGTAAAGATAATACTAGCTTCTGCCCGCGGCTTTGTCGCGTGGTACATCGATAAAAATTAGCCTTTATGTTATTCGGGTGTATAAGCTATATTATTGTACAGTTCCATTAAAATCTATTCAGTAGTTTTTGCGTGAGAGTACCAAACATCCATACATCCTCAAAAACTTTCGTGTTTATAATATTAGTAGGATGGATAGATAAGATTATATTACTAGAAGCGCCTCTCGGTTACACCCGCGTAGTTCCCGTTCCCGTGGGAATACGGGGATAAAATATAGCCTATGTTACTCGCTTATAAAGTAGCTTTGCTTTGGTGACAGATTTTTTCAAATCGTTCCACTAGTTTCGGAGGTTATTCAAGTCAAACATTCAGATCTTTTCTCTTTATAATGCTAATATTATGCAAGACTGATGATTATACTAATATGATCATCACTCCTGCACTCCCCGAAGGAGTAGGCAGAGTCAAAGGAGCATTAAAGCTTCTTAAACCAAATTTAGCCGAAAAATAACATTTTGATGGAAAAATTTAGAGACGAGTGGCTAACATGTTGCCTACATCAATCACATACCCAAACCCAATATACCATTAATCGCCTTTTACGATATGCTTGACAAGGAACACAGTTGGCACAAATTTGAGTCCCAGACCAACATGGGAGAACATGTTAACGAAATACTTAGAGTTATATTCCGTTCAAACGCAATATGGTTGCTAGGTTTTGACCGTGCCTATAACTTGACGGTTCAATCAATTAATGTGGGTAATAAGGTATAAAGAAGACAAACGTTATAAACTACTCATTAATGATTTTGCTTCTTCTTATGAATCGGACAAACAAATTATTATATTGACAAGCTCGATGGCGCATGCGGTAGTGACCCTGCCCCATGCGCCAAGAGTTGTGGGTTCGATCCCCACCCAGGACAAACTTTCGTGTGATGAATACTTGTGTTTGTTCTGTGTCTGGGTGTCAATATCCAATATTTAAGTATATATTTGTAATACCACTGTTGATTCTGATCCGTAATACAAGTGCTTAAGCTACTTACCTCGGAGTCAGATCAATGTATGTGATGTAGCCGGATATTTAAATTAACGTAAGTCCCACATTTATAACATTTTAAATTGCAGGCGAGGACGTGTCTTGTCAAATGTAAAACCCTTACCTAGGGCAGGGTACGCGAATGCGTCGTTTGTGATTGTGTAGGCGACGAGCTAGCCACTTGTCACTATCTTTTCACACTTTTACATCTAACCCAGTCCATTGTCCCATGTTGGTCTGGGACTTTCAAAGAATGTGGCAACTCTGTTTCTTACTTAGTATGTCGTAAAGGGCGACTAATGGTATATGAGGTTTTGGGTTGTGTAGGCAACGAGCTAGTGACTTGTTATTACTTTTTTACAATTTTCCGTCTAACCCAGCCCAGTTTTGTTTTTGGCTGAATGTGGTTAAAGCCCCTGCTGCCCATTTGACTCTGCTTACCCCTTCGGGGATTATGGGCGTGATGTTATGTTAATGTTTGTTTATAATCTTACCTCTTACTAATATTATAAAGGCTAATGTTTGTGAGTTTGGATGTTTGGATGTTTGTTGCTCTTTCACGGCGAAACGGCTGAACCGATTTGGCTGAAAGTTGAAATGGTGATGGCTTATACCTTGGATTATGACATAGGCTACATTTTATCCCAAAAATTTTAAGGTCCCACGGGAATCACATTTTCGAAATCCACGCGGGTGAAGCCGCGGGCAACAGCTAGTAAATAAATAATCATATCAATCATAAACGAATGTTTCTTTTGCGTAGCGCCCAACAAACATTATTATGACAGATGTCAGTACATAGCGTCGCTTGCACACTCCTCTGGCCTGTCTATCTTTGGGTATTACGCGCATGCTTAAAAATAAAACTCAAATTTGTTTTTAATTAAATAAATATTACGTGTTCAAACATTTTGATTTTGATATTACGTGTCATTTTCCATCAGCAGCATATTTTGTGTAAGCTTAGCAAGCATACGTTACGGGAAGTATATTAAAAAAAAAAACCGCTTCTTATATAAAGTCAATCGTATGTACACCGCCTTATTACATAGACTACAAATTCAAGTAGGCAAATATATTCGCTGGTATTGGCAGCTCCATAGAGTTATTTGCTTTTCTAATGGTGGAGAGGGCGTTGACCCATGGCCATGACCCATGGGTTTATGGGGATTTCCAGAGTTCAAGGTTATGCTATTTTGTTTTATACTTGCTTTTACCGGCGACTTTGCTCACGTCAGTGGAGATTCTATTAATCTGATTTATTACACTAGCTAACAAGTTTATAGGATAAAAGGATCACATAAGTAAATTTCACGATTTATATGTACATAACATCACGCCCATAATCCCCGAAGGGGTAGGCAGAGTCAAAGGGGCAGCAGGCCCCTCTAACCATATTTAGTTAAAAATAAAACTGGGCTTGGTTACATCGAAAACTGTGAAAAAGTAGTGACAAGTGGTTAGCTTGTCGCTTACACAATCAAATCAATTTATATATGTGCTTTTTTGAATACAAAGACATTTTGAATTCAAATTTGAATTTAAAGATAATTTAGCTAAATCTTGGTGAAAGATACGGAAGAAAAAATAAAAACTAATAACTAACTAACTAAACTTCACGCCACTTCCCTAGCTGGGTAGGCAGAGAGAACCGAACGCCATATGGCACGATCCTTACACACCTCACTCGCCTCTTCAACATTCATGATCCTTTTCATACAAGTTCTACGGTTTTTATGACTCCTAACATCACCTTTTGTTAATACACGACAATCTGGTCGTGGCAGGTGAGCCTGGGCCTTCCGCTCCTACATCGTTCCAAAAATGAAAGATTACTATAATACCTACTCTTTTTATGGGTGAAAGGTACCCCACGTCTTATATGTACTTCTAAAGATGTCAATACACAAGTTCATGTAGGAAAGACTTGTACGAGTAAGTAAGAAACATATTCACTTTTTTACTTGTTAACCGACTTTAAAAAAAAGGAGGAGGTTCTCAATTCGACTGTTTTTTTTTTGTTTTTATATTGAGATTTTTAGTCCTATTTAACATGTTTTTTATATTTCTTCTTTATTGCTTTTTTATTAATTAATTACAATAATAAATTAACCTTGTATTTTAAATGCATTATAAAATAAAAGAACGATCGTTTTATTTAAAATCTTACATTTAATGACTAGATTTCATTACATTATTTCTAATGTAGTATTAAAATAATATACAATTATAAGTACAATCTTATACTATATTTTCAATACTATAGTATTAATTTCGTGATCCTAAAAAAAATTATTTTACTTATTATTTACGAGTTATCAAAGTATTGGAAAAATAAAAAAAGAAGGTACAATTCATTGTAGATTATTTCTATTGTTCAAAATTGATATTAAATTTAATAAATTGAATAGTTTTAACACATTTTCACATACACATATAATAAAATAAATATGCAGATTGTATGGTGTCGATATGTTTACATACTGTTAATAAATTACTAATATTTTCGTATAATTGTGCTTACGTTATATAATTGTTGGTATTTAGACAAATATACATTCGAACTAACGATTTAACTATAAATAATTAAAAAATAAAACATACGCTTCATTTTTCAATTAATATTTCCGTTCTAAATCATTCGTTATATGTATTTAGGTTTTCAATGTAAATTGCATTGCTTATAAGTAACTTGTTCCTTTTAAAATTTGAATTAAACGTGTAATCTTGCTAATATTAAATTAATTAAAAATAATTTTACAGATTTTTCTATTAATCATCATTATATCATCAAGTCCGTAATCCCCGAGTCCGTAATCGCTCTTTGGACTCTGCCTACCCCAGGCAGAGTCCAAAGAGTCCAAAGAGCGATAAGCTTCTTAAACCATATTTAGCAAAAAAATAATTATTAACCATAAACGAAAAAGAGAAGTATTTCGTTTTGACCACGGACTAGGAAAAAAAGAAGACTCCGCGCCACTCACTACACGTTTGGGCCATTCCGGTGCTCCAAATGACATTTCACTTACATCTTATACATAAGTGTTCCAAATGACAGCTACTGTCAGTTTTGTTTTGTTTATGTATTTAAATTTGACCAAATTATCAAAATGCCGACGTGTGTGGTGGAACGCTGCAATAAATATCACTCAAGAATAAAAACGGAATCACATTTCATCTATACTTATAATAAATCTGTAGAAAGGCCAATTCTGTACATGAAATATATTTTCAAAATAACTATCAGGGGGTGATTAGTGATCGATACTGATGCCAAAAATGCAATCAGTAAAATTTTTGTCTGTCTGTATGTTCCGTATAAAAACAAAAACTACTCGACGGATTTTAACGAAACTTAGTACATTTATTCTTCATACTCCTGGGAAGGTTATAGTATACTTTTCATCACGCTACAATCAATAGGAGCAGAGTAGTAAGGGGAAATGATGGGAAAACGGGAGAAGTTACTCCATTTTTTAAGCTTCCGTCGCGTGTGCAGCTTTAATGGTTTAAGTTACATAGAAATCATGTATGACGGGAATAGTTTTTATAATATTAACCATAAACGCGGGTGACACCGCTGGCACAGCTAGTCAGTAATAATTTTAACGTATTAAGTGATTGAGTTCAAAATCATACAAAGACGTACCTGTTCGACTTGCTAGGTGCTGTCTTTATTCCTTGTCCGTGGTTTTGACTAAAAGCTGTTTTATAAAGTATGTCAAATGACTGTTGGTGTAATCTACCATATTAATATGTATTTAATTTCGCGTTACTTCTCGAATGTACATTCGTCTACGACCACAGTATCAAATTCAACTATTTTTATATTACAGCCACGGACTAGTAAAAAAAGAAGGACTCCGCGCCACTGACTAGACGCTGAAGCTCCTCAGGTGCTCCAACTTAACACGCAACCTACGCAACACATTGATTTAATAGGTGCTCCAATTGACAGATATCCGATATATGTTATCGTGACTTCCAGCTATAATATGACAGCGTGGAGTCCTTCTTTTTTTTACTAGTTCGTGATTACAGCATACATTTTAATGTACCGCTATAACTAAATACTTACTTTATTTAGCATAATGCGTTAAGTCCAGATTTAAACATATTGTTCCCTATTTTCACTTAAACGCGTAGAATATAAGATACATTTATTATTTTCACTTTAAATTGTTTGTTCCATTCACTTATGTTCACTTAGACATGCTGCGCCGACCCCAGATGAACTGGGAGAAGGGCAAGAGGACGATGACTTATGTTCACTTTGTTTTTATGTATTTTTTTTTTGTTCCAATATATTTTATTCTAGTATTTGTTGTCATATTTTAAATATTAACGGCACTTAATAGATATTTGTATAACATTATACAGTGTTTTTCAACCTTTTTGAATACGCGACCCCCTAACAGGTTTTAAAAATGTTCGCGACCCCCTGGGTCATAGACAGAAAACAGTTTCTCACTAACAGTTTGTAGAACTATAACGGAAACCCTTTAGCGGCGACCCCCCGAGTATGGCTCAGCGACCCCCGTGGGTCTTACAAACGGCGTCGTCCGTTTAAATACGCTCGCTGTTTTGAAATATGCTGGAGGAAAATTGGCGACTCATTCAATCAGTTGTTATAATTTGGACTTTGGTTGTTCTTCTTCGGTTCTGGCCATAGGGTCGCAGTTGTAGGAACCTAACACTCCTCCTCGCTTCGAAAACTTCGCACTTCGCTTGCTTATTGAAAAACACTGACATAATAGATAGGATAGGTTTTTGTCCAAATTTTCCTGTCCCATTGTATACTTAGTCTGTGGCTTAGTTCTGAATAAAAGTGATTAGAAGTTATAGATTAATAAGTAGATATTTTGAAAATGTCTGGTGTCTTTTAGAACTAATATTGATCTTTTATTTTTAGTTCATCAATTAAACAATGCAATGTCTATATCATCTGATAATTTTAGATTGAACTGTAGCATTATCACTTCATTGTGACACTTTACAACATAACATAATATAACATTACGCCCATAATCCCCGAAGGGGTAGGCAGAGTCAAAGCGGCAGCAGGCCCCTTTAACCACATTCAGCCAAAAATAAAGCCGGGCTGGGTTAGATGGAAAATTGTGAAAAAGCGGTGACAAGTGGCTAGCCCGTCGCCCACACAATCACACACCCAAAACCCGATACACCATTAGTCGTCTTCTACGACATGCTAGGCGAAAACCACAGATGGCAATTCTCTTTAAGTCCCAAACCAACATGGGACAATGGGCTGGGTTAGATGGTAAATTGTGACACTTCATTCGTCCAATATAGAGTTTCTTTGCGGCACATAACTTTGTCTCACTTAATTTTATTTGTGATGATTTCGTCACAATCAACTTAATTTTTTAATATTATTACTTATTTTGAAAACACTCGTTTAATTTAGTCCATTGGTTTCCTGAATCCATTTCACTTAATCAATGTAGTACTGTAGTACCTACTCGCCTTGGGACCACTTGGTTAATTTTCACTTTTTTTAGTCTTACGTTAAATCTAGTCTGTATTCACTTTTCTAGCCAAATTTTTATTTTATTCATAAATAAAAAAGATTTTACACTTCCTAGGCCTATCATCATAGATCGATTTTCACTTTATCAGACCAGTTTTATCGCAAGGCCCGTTTTCACCACCCTAGTTCGATTTTCACTTTATTAACAAAACAGGTATTTTAACCTTATCCGTTCTCACTCGTCGCGTCGGTCCGTTTTCATTTTCAGGCTCGTATTCACTACCGTAGCTCAGTTTTCAGTTTATTAGTTAGTTAGTTATGTTTATCCTAGTCCATTCTCACTCCCCTAGGCCCATGTTCACTTATGTTACTTCTTTCAATTGTCATGGGGTCCCTGTGGGAGGGCGAGGCCTCACATGTCGTCCTCTCTCTCGTCAGGTCGGTGCCTCTGGAGGACGGCGAGCCTCTGCTGGGTGACCTCCAGGTGGTGCTTGCGCCACTTGATGCGTCGGTTCTGGAACCAGACCTTGACCTGGAAGAGGAGTTGGGCTGTAATATCCGTAATATTCACGACGTGTTATGTCAAATAATTAATCGGGATCCGTTTTGGTTATGATTCGAGATTTGGCGAGTCTGGTCGCTGCTTTGGAACAATAGGGTTGTTGACTAATTTTCGGAATTGATTTTGTTTCATAGATAGACCCTATTTAAATACGAAAATAATAATTTCATGAAAAAATACGTGAAATTTTATTTAAAAAATACGTAATTAAAATTAGTTTTTAAAATTCCCGCCAAAACGCTTCAAACTGTCACGTGACTATAATTACGTCATAGAACGTTCAACAATCTCGCGCTCTGTAATGTTAACCTGATCTTGAGTGAGTTCTCACGAATATGTCAGCTTGTTTGGCGGTCACTGACGTCTTCGCGCTTTGATGGCGTTCGAGTCACAATTAAAATAATTTTTCTTTAATTTATGACGCATTAATATATTCTTTATTCGTACTGTCTTTAATAAATAAAACATAACTTTACATGAATTGGAAACATGTGTCAACATCCTACTGCTATTAACCCTTGTAGAATAAAAAATAGGATAGAGTTAAGGTTACATACCGCACGTGTCGTATCGCACTTGTGTGTTGGTAAGGATGGGAGAGAGTCATACCTGGGCGAGAGAGCGTGGGCCAGGTACAGGTACGGGCCTACTAGATACGGGACGTAGTGGATCGGTGTCATACCTGGGCCTCGGTGGGACTTATGATGGGGAAGTCATTCCTAGGCCTCAGTAATGAAGAGTCGGGGTATCATACCTGGGCCGTGAGCTTCAAGATGCAGTCGCTCGGGGTTCATCATATGAGGGTCGCGGTAAAGTTTCTAGGCCTAGGGTGTTGGGGGAGGGGATTTATCATACTTGAGTAGCATACTTGAGTACCTCAGTGAGTTCGCTAGTTGCAGCCACCCGAGAACCCTCTTGGGGCCAACCTTATAAGGGCGGGACGGTCATACATGGGCCTCGGTGATTATGGAGCGAGGGTATACCTGGGCCTCAGTGAGCTCTCGGGGGCCCCCATGTATTGCTGCCGCTCGAACTCCGCCTCGAGCCGCTTCAGCTGCTCCGGCGTGATTGATAATGAAGGTGATGTACCTGCGCCTCGGTGAGCTGCAGCGCGTGCGCCAGGTACAGCCGCTCGGGGCCAACCATGTACTGCTGCCGTTCGAACTCCGCCTCGAGCCGCTCCAGCTGTTCCGGGGTGAAGATCGTGCGGATGCGCTTGCTGCGCCCGGACGTGCTGCAACGAGGAACCCCATTAACAGTGAACAGCGAGTAGTGTAATTTAAGAAAGTTTTTTAGAGTTTTTTCTTTCAAAACGACAAAAAGAAAACTCTTGATCCTTGTTTGTATTTCGTCGTCCATCTAGACAGTCTGCGCATCCGTCTGTTTATCTCTCTGTCTGTCTGTTTTAAGTGAACCCAATTTAAGAAACCCAATTTTGGGTTTTGTATCTCAAAAGAAAAAAAAGCACTTAAAGGATCCATCTTCTTCGTATTTTATCGTCCGTTAATTTGTCTTTCTGTATGTTTGCTGTTTGCCTAAACCCTTTATGAATCCTGCCTCTTTGTATATCGTGGTCTGTCTATCTATCCGTTTGTCGATCTGTCCGTCCGTTCGTCTGCCTGGGTCTTTCGTCGATTCGCCCCACGAGTTGTTCGTCCCACGGGATGAATCGCACAAACTAAGAATCGTTTTTAAAATTCGTTAATTCGCACTATGGTATGAATCGGGCAGAACATTTTTTTAGTTCGCCGATTCGCACCGTTGGGCGAATAAACGACTTCAAAAAGGCTCCTTGTGCGATTCATCCCGTGAGACGAATAGTTCGTGGGGTGAATCGACGAAAGACCCGTCTGCATGTTGGTCTATCTGTCTTTTCGTCTGTACTAGCAGGAATCCGTGACCCGCAGCATTTGCCAGACTTACCACACTATAGTTAGACCACTGCTCTGAGTGATCCTTGGGTTGCGAACTCATTTTAGCCAAATCATCATCCTCTTGCCCTTCTTTGGTTCATCTGGGGTCGGCGGTTTTCTTCTTCCACACGTCCCGGTCAGCCGTCATCGAGCTATCCACTCCCATTTCACTCATATCATCTTTCACACAATCCATCCATCTCTTATATGGCCTTCCTCTTCCTCTCCATCCACTAATATTCATACTCATCACTCTCTTTGTCACATGTCCTTCCTCTCTTCTCATCACATGCCCATACCAAGATAAACGGTTTCCTCTCAATCCCATTTTAACCAAAATATCCATTATATTAATTGATACTTCTGGTATCGATATTCTGTAATTTTACGCCAATAAAATGTTAGATCCATAAGCTTAACAGCCGTGAAGTATTTTACCTGTTGGAGCAGGTTATTGTGTGCGCCCTGGAGTTCTTCAGCTGCCCCGCAGGCCTCAGCTCCGCGCGCTCGCCTTCTGCACAAATAATATACCATGACACTACGACTGCCTCAAATTCAAGGCCAAGAGGCTTGATTTGACTGGCTCGTTAGTCGACTGGTCAGAGACCCTGGCCGAAACCAAGGGTCGCGGGTTCGAATCCCACTAGGGGCAAATGTTTCGTGTGATGAACATGGACATTTGTACTCGAGTCATGGATGTTTATAAACGTATTTAAGTATGTCTATCCGTTCGTGATGAAACCTGCAAATTCAAATAACTTTGGATTTGTAACCATGATCCAAAAATTGTCTGGTTCCCCTATCTTAGGGTTACGAAGGACAGATCGGCAGTCGCTTCAATGTAATTAGACTAGCTAAATCCTGGATCATGGTCTAAGCGGACCCCGTCTAAGCACGGGACATAACGCTAGAAAAATTATGATTAATTAAAAGCCTTCCAAAAGACCGGAAAGGTAACACGTGATATTCAAAATGACACGAATAATCTATACTTATAATAAACTAGCTGTGCCAGCGGTGTCACCCGCGTTTATGGTTAATATTGTAAAGACTATTTCCGTCATACAAGATTTCTATGTAACTTTAACCATTAACCCTTCGGGGGTTGCTAGCGTGATGTATGTAAGAGATTCATTTTATTAAAAGAAAACGTTGCGACAGACCCGTCGGTATTGATAAAAATTACCGACGGCAACTATTTACTTGTCCTGATCATCTATCGCCAGTGGCATCAAAAATTCTTTATTGTGTTAATTTTTCCCAAAGCTTGTTTTAATTACATCAATGATTTAATTTCCTTAATTGAAACTCTAATGTACCTTCAAAGTTCGTATACTCACGAAGTTAAGACGAAAACTATATTATTTATGAAAAGGACATGATTTTTCATAAATCAAACAGAAATTATCTGGTTTAAGAAATTATGTGCTTATTTCCTCTTAAGTAAGTTTACCCCTTAAAAATCCCAGTTCAGAAATGATACCTTCTAAATTTGAAAAAGCCCTCCTAAATTAAGTAAGGTTGTTAGAAAATTTAGTTATGAATGAGAAGACGTTTGAAAAATTCACAATTTAACGATAGTCCAGTTGACTAGTCCCATCTTCATCATTAACCGACTTCAAAAAGGAGGAGGTTCTCAATTCGTCTGTATGTATAATATTTTTTTTTAATGTTTTTTGTGTTACATTGTAGCATTATGTATGTCCCGTCTTTAGTCGTTTCACGCCTAAGCCCAACCATCTATGCAATAAGGATGATGACTGATGACTAAATTAAAAAACTATAATTCTATTTAGTCCGTCAGTTAGATTATACAAAAATACTAGACAAATATTTTTTGCGCAACTTGAATGCATTGTATCTTCGTCAATGTTTGTTTGACAAATTAATAAAAAAATACGTGTTCGATATTTTTGTGTAGTCTAACTGACGGACTAAACCATTTTTTTAGTCATCTTGCCTATTTTGTAACGTAAAAGTCCGAAGCTTAAAACATGGCCCACTCTTAATCATGGTAAACAAAATACAGATCCGTGGAAGCATTATATTCTCAGTAGGTATTTTCCGTAATATATTGAATACCCAATACACCAGGGATTCCCAAAGTGGGTTCCGCGGAACCTGAGGGTTCCGTAGAATAGCGACCAGGGTTCCGCAAAAATCTTAAAAAAAAAATTTATCTTCCTAGCGTTATGTCCCGTGCTTAGACGGGGTCCGCTTAGACCATGATCCAGGATGTAGCGAGTCTGGTAATTACAATGCAGCGACTGCCGATAGGACCTTCGTAACCCTAAGATAGGGGAACCAGACAATTTTTGGATCATGGTTACAAATCCAAAGTTGTTTGAATTTGCAGGTTTCATCACGATGTTTTCCCTCACCGTAGAGCTAGTGGTATAAATACGTACATAGATTTGAAAAATCCAGAGGTAACGTGCCCGTGTTTGAATTCCCCAGACTGACACACCAATTCCCTTGTGCTATGGATACTAGGTGAACGGAGAAACATACTTTAATACGTTTATAAAAATCCATGGCTCGAGTACAAATGCCCAAGTTCATCACACAAAACATTTGTCCCTAGCGGTATTCAAACCCGCGACCCTCGGTTTCGTGGCCAAGGTCTCTGACCACTCGACCATCGGGCCTGTCAGATAATAATTAAATTTGCATAATATTATATTTTCAATGCTGGATATGGATATGTTATACATTAAAGGTATCCACAGAATACCAGCGTCGTAGCTCCCTGTGTCACGGCACATGCTGAGCGGGGTACCATTCGATACTTTATTGTTTTATTCGTGTTGTGTGTTTAATTGTAAAATTATTGTATTGTAGTAGCCAAATAAACGTTTATTCTTTTATTTATTCAAAATATTTTAGCACTCTCACATTACTATGGATGTGTAGCCATGATCCAGTATGCATAGTGCCTCCATTTTTATATCAGTTTGCGAAGGTCAGTTAGGTAGTAATTTTAATGTAATAGACAAACTCGCTGGAACCTGGACGAATTAAACACGGGGCATAACGCTAGGAGGATGATTATAATGCTCTTTCTCTGCTTTTTTTTTAATAGGAGCCCCATTCTTATTTTATGAAGGCTAAGCTTATAAATGGGCTAGATATTTTTGTACGTACCTTGTCTTAAAGCCGTCGGCACGCCCATAGTCCTGCAGTACTCATCATTCAGTCTATGGACGTCCCTCCCTCCATACAAGTAACTCTGCAGTTGCCTCTGGTTCTGATGCAGCCGTTCCTGAACGCTCAGATTCATCACATCCTCTTCCGCATTCGTCAGCCCCAAGATGGCCGCTATCGTGAAAGACTTTCCCGCCAAATTAGTTCCTTTGCCTGTTAGGTCGACGCCGAACGCTGACTCGCTGTCGCCGTCGGATGTCGGCGAAGACGATCGCTCAGCGTTGTCGGTGTAGCGAGTGTCGGTGTAATCTCCGGTGTATTTTTCTTCGCCGTCTTGCTGGTACGATACAGCAAGGAGGTCGGTTAAATTGGCTGGGTAAATCGAGCTTTGGCGTTGCTCCATCATTTTCTTTGGTGGTGCCTTCAGGATGCAGTGAAGATCATGCTTCTACTAATATATTGAAGTAAAAATAAATGTATACACTGAATAATTTCTAAACACTGTGTTTTGTTTTTTTAAAGCGGAAAAATCTAGGTGTTTTAAAGTTTTAATTCACAGGAGCAATTTTAGCAATAAATTATTTAACGGAATGTCTATACAGGTTTTATTCTGTCAAATATCACTGTTTTTTTTATAGAAATACAGTTTTATTATTTTAATTTATTTAGATTTTTATTCACAAACGCACTGTACATCTGTACATTTTGTAATTTTAGAAAATGACACAATTTTTAAACGTCTTTAAAAATGTTTACTTTGACCAGCATAGAAAATAAACTGCAAACAGTATTTCTTGAAAATTAAACACATTTTTACAGGGCGATTTTCAAATATCCACAACACACACAGTGTCTATAATTCACTTCACTCCAAAATATTTCAAAAATAAACACTATTTTGCGAACGATATTTTTTTTTTAAATAAAATATTCGCAGCACTGGAATTGATAGTTCTCAATAGAAATTACAATAAATATTTTTTATTGTAATTTAGTTAAAATTGAGAGATAATTAGCTCAGCACAAGTAGTGTATTAGGGTCAATTTTATCTTAATAGACGTTAGTAATCAGTGGTGGCCCGTGCCCGATTGCCTGCGGTTTTGGGATTGAAAAATTTAAAATTCGCTAGGCGTGGCCCGCGGTAGTGATCGGTTAGCGGGAAAAAATGACATCGCACTGGAAAACGGTCAATTGGGGTGCGTGATTGCGGGTAGTGGGGGGCGACTGGGACTCCTGATTGGCCACTGTGGCGCATGCGTGCGGAGGCGGGGCCGGATTTAGGGGGTGTGGTCCCGCCGTGATTTGCGGTCGGCAAAGCCTTTGATTGACGCAGGGCCGGATTTGGGGGGAACGACTTAATTGGTTTTCGGGAATATTTTTGTTTGTTTTTTTTGTTGCGTTATGTTGGCTCTGAGTGATTTTTTCATGAGCTTGATGTATTTGGTACAATAAAATAGATCTGTTTTCCGAATATTTCCCTAGTTAAATGCATGAGCCATTTTGAATTACTACTAAGTATACCTACTAGGACTTAGGTACCTACATTCACATTACTTAGATATTTTTACTTGTTGGTACGGACGATATCGGAAATCTTTGCGTTTACACCTACCACACGTCAGCTGACCTACAGTACCTACAGATTGAGACCAACACGATAATTAAAAGAAGAACCACAATAATTTTATAAGGTAGATACAAGTTGTTCGTTGTCTTCGTTAGAGTTCTGAATTCATTTGTCTTTATGACCTTAGAAAAAAATAAAAAGAGTGTTCTCAAAAAGAATACGCCAACTGTATTCCTTGCCTAGTATATCGCGACATATGCTGAGCGGAGACCTTTTAGGTACCACATAGTTTTTAATTCTTGAAAGAAGAAAGAAAGAAAAATAATTTATTATTAATTTATTCTTCATGTTACAATGTTATGTTTTATGCATGTAAGTACCTATTAAACATTTTTCTTTCTTTCTTTCTTTCTTTCTTTAAAAGACGATGCAATGGTGTATTGTTGGGTTTGCGATTATGGCTATATAATCGCAAATCTTTTCATAATTTCCCATCAAACCCCGTTCAATTTTGTTTATGGTTAAAGTTAGGCGGTAGGTACTACTAACTGCCTCTTAGACTATGCGTACCCCTTTTCGGGCGTGATGATATTTATGTACCTACCTACAAAAAGTGTTTAATAATTACACTTGTGGTCATACACTCTATTTTAACGTTCAGCCATTTGGTTTCCACAGGTAGGCAATATTAAGACAGTAATAAAAAAAATCCCCGAGCCCGGCCCGCGCGCCTGCTGCCGTGAAACAATTTAATATCATAATCTGTGTCCAATTTGAGCGCACCGAGCTGCGAACGGAGTGGAGGAGCCTTCGTCCTATTTTTAGTAGGTAATACCTAACACGAAACCTGAAATTGTACAGAATTGTCTTAACATAATCGATTAGCTTCCGCCCGCGGCGTTGCTCGCGTGGGACATCGAAGTAAAGAGCAAAAACAACATTCACACATCCATTCATACAAACTTTCGAGTTTATAATATTAGTAAGTAAGATTGCAATAGTTTTTATACCATGTTATATTTCGACCGAATAATATTTACAAAACGTTAAGTTACACCCTTCTAAAGACTATAGGTATAGCGCGTGTGTTTTGTTTGTTACAAGAGCACATGGTCGTTTAGTTCCGTAAGTATAATTTCTAAAATGCGCAAGCGCAGTGCAGAACATACTCGTAGGAGTACAACGGGGCGACATAAAATGCTTGTAACTTTGTGAGTTTTTGAGATACCGTTATATATAAGTACACTAGTTGTGCCCGCGGTTTCACTCGCGCTTATTGTTAATATTATATAGCATATAGCCTTCCGCGATAAATGGGGTATCTAACACTAAAAGATTTTTTTAAATCGGACCAGTAGCTCCTGAGATTTGCGCGTTCAAGCCAACAAACAAACTCAGCTTTATAACATAACATAAAATAACACCACGCCCATAATCCCCGAAGGGGCAGGCAGAGTCAAAGGACAGCAGGCTCCTTAAACCTAGCTTTATAATATTAGCAACAGTATATTTTTTTTAAATAAAAATATTTAACCTTTAAGCAAATCTGTTTGCATACTTAGAGACATTATATTCATTTATACTTCACCCCCAATCGTCGAAAGGGTAGATAGAGCAAAAGATCAGCAAGTTCCTTAACCAATTAAATATTTAAATAAATAAATAATAACTTTATTTTATTGTGGTACCTGTTTAAACTTATACTAATGACCACGGCACTAAGCAAAGCGACTAACTTTTTGCCATCATTCAATCTGTCAAAGTATGCACTTTTAAAAATTTACCCTTAAAAATATTTTTTTCGAAACACATTTTTACCAAACTTGGAAAAAAAAAAAAAAAATCAAAGCGACTATAAACATAGGAAAGTGGCGTAAAGTTTCAAATCTCCGAAGAGGTAGGACGAGTTCAAGGAGCATTAAACTCCTTTGACTATTTTTAGTCAAGTACATGCTAGTATACACACATACACACATAACATCACGCCCATAATCCCTGAAGGGGTAGGCAGAGTGAAGGCAGGGACAAGCGGCTAACCTGGCGACTACACAATCACACACCCAAAACCTGATATACCTACCATTAGTCGCCTTTTACGACATGCTAGCCAAGAACCACAGTTGGCATATTCTTTTAAGTCCCAGACCAACATGGGACAGTGGGCTGGGTTGGATCTCTGTGAAAAAGGAGTGACAAGTGGCTAGCTCGTCGCCTATTTAGTCACATACCCAAAAGCCCGTAAACCATTTGCCTTTTACGACATGCTAGGCAAGAAGAACAGTTGGCACATTTTTTTTGTCCCATATCAACATGGACCAAGTCCCAAACCAACATGGGACAAACTTATAAATGTTACATTCTAGTGTTTTCGAAAAATCAAACCGAGTTAGGCTAGACGGATAGTTGTAAAAATATGGACATCATTGTTAAGTACCTATGTAAGTTTTTTATTTTGTTCAGGTCTTTATATGCCCAGTACTTAATTTAACTCTACTCTCTAGTAAAATTCCAAAATGCCGACAGCCTTTGCAGGTCCGTACTCAAATTACGTATTAATCTTACCCCGACATGTAAATTTAAGTACATAATTACGCTCAATTTAATATCCTCCCGTAAAACAATTTTAATATGACAGACATACCTAATCCAAGTCCAATGCTTGACGCCAAAGAGCTGTGAAGAGGTATTGATGCGCCATCTTTTAAAAATTAGATATCCTTCTAAACCAGCGGTCAGCAATGCGCGGCCCCCGGGCCGTATGCGGCCCGCGACTGTAAATGATAGTCTTATAATTAAATTTAACATCTTTTTTTATTTCAGGCACAAAAATTGTCCATATAATTCACAAATTACACATATTTATACACCTACCTACACTCCATACCTATGCAATACACCAATTTAATTTTTTATTTTTATTTATTAGTTTTTATGTACTTTAAAGAGTCATAGTTTTTTAAAAACGTACTCAATTATATCCGATGTCGTCTGTGGATTAAATAGAATGTAGCTACCGACTGTGTTCCTGATCTAACACGCCGTAAAGAAAGATTAAACAGGATGAGTAGCAGTAAATTGGCTGTTGGATTGTGATGACGACGGGCTAACCACTTGTCACTACTTGTATAAGTATTTTGAAAATTTTCCATGTAACAAGAGTCTTGACATCTTTGCATATATTTGCCTAGCTAGGGAATTGTACTTTGGAATTTTTTGGTTGCAAAAAACATAGTTGGAAAATACTTAAATTAATTATTCCCCGATCACTGAGCATCTGATTGACAAAAATATTATAGTCATATTAACGTTTTCAGTAAGTTTTCACATACCGAACGAAAATCAGAAGTCCAACAATGTCATGTGTCATTTATCCTATTTTATTCTTTCTTTCCCCAGGTGCAAAATAAAACAAGAATTTAGCGTAATTTCCCTTATTGGAATGTTAATCGTAAAATCGTTTGTTATTTTTGTACATAACATCACACCTCAAACGCAAACACGTTTAGTCAAAAATAAAATTTAATGCTAAAAGACATAATGACACAATGCTTAACAAAAGTCCCTGCTAATGTCAAAGAAGTCATTGAGGTGTGTTAAAACCGTGTTTTAAAACGCTGGTTTCTCACTGCCTACCCCGCCTGGCAAAAGGCGTCAAGTTAGTTAGTTAGATAATTTTGATAAATTATCTAACTAAGTAGAGACAGGTGGCTAGTTCGTGTACATAATCATAAACGCAATAGCCGTAATTGTGGATTGTGGACGCATTGTGGATAATGAAACTTATTACTTCATGGATTCTGACTACCCCTTAAGGAATTGCGTTATTAATAAGTGGGTATGTATTTAACGTCGTTTGGCCTCAGTACGGGAATTAAACCGCGGCGCTTGCGTTGGACCTGACGCCAAAACCATTGCAGCATCGAGGCTGTTAGCGCACTCATTATCAAATATTGCCTACACAATCTACGCATTAAACATTGGGAAGTACAAAAACTAGTGTTCGAATATTCGCCACATTTGCTCAGTCCCAGCCTCTAACGAAGGGCTCGCCATCTCTTCCGTCTCCCTCTAGCGCCCTCCGTGAGGGGCGCCATTGTAATCTGCGCAATATTGTTTCGTTTGATTGACGCTCGAGTGTCGCTAACTACGAGATGGTGATCTTTCCAGTAAGGGGGATTTGGTCAAATTAGGGGATACAACGGGATAATGACTTTTATACTTTTTTAAGGGAGGGGTAGGCAGAGTCAAGCGTGTAACAAGCCCCTTAACCCTTTATTTCGCAATGTATTAGTGGTGTTACATTGTAAACAAAAAAATATTCTGTGCAATTGAGATATTTTTTTGATTAAATTACTTGACTGTGCTATTATATATAGTACTGCCATCTAGTAAACAAATAATAAAAGCCACTCCGGCGCACTATCTGTCACTAAATTACAAAATGGTGCCGCCACATCGTGGAGCTCGCGGACCTTCGGTAATTTTTTATTCCTAATAATTAAAATAGTGAATGTTTATGCAATATAACAACACGAATGGTTTTTTAGTAAGTTCATTCATCTAATACAAATGAAAATAACATTTGATTGTGTTTTGTTTTCACGTAATCTACATGAGTTTTCGTACGTATCACCCGTAATACATTGCGCAGGATACAGTAAACTAGTTGTAGTTCACTCTGTATTACCGATGATACGTTGCGAAATATCTAAAAAAAAAGTATTATGATATTTTCTGGTCTTTTTTATCATTTAACCCTTTTATGGGCTGGTATATGGTATTAAACAATATAATATTGTCCTGTTAATATTTTATTAGAAGTTAGAAGTTTTCCTAACGCTTCATTCTCCCTATTCCCTGCATTCACTCTTCTTTCTATATCAGCGGAGTACCTTCCATCTCTACTAAATGCAGATCCTAGATATACAATTTCGTTCACCTGTTCCAGCACTACATCGTCAACCGTTATCCTTGTATCCGTTCTGGTTTCATCTCTTTCAAACACCATCATAATCTATGTTTTCTTTGCATTCAAATGTAAGCCTCTCTCCTTACAATCATCTTTCAATGTTGTGACTAGTTGCTGCAGATCCGATGCCAACTAAGCTAAAAGTACGGCATCGTCCGCGTAAAGCAAGATGTTTACAACTAAGTCACCCATACGCACTCCAATATTCAGAGATCTAATCCTCCGGAGACAATGGTCGAGATATAGGATAAACAGCAGAGCACACAGCACGCATACCTATCTGACGCCAATATTGACGTCAAACCCAGGGTGACAGGCTGCCGTCTACTTGCACACATGCCGTACAACCCACATAGATGGACTGTGCAGCACGAAGCAATGCTCTATCAATCCCATATCTCGGCAATATGTCCCAAAGGTCCTTTCGTACAACTCTGTCAAAGCCTTCTCCATATGCACACAACCGAATAAAACCTTCCGGCTTTTGGCCAGATGCTTCTCCACGATGTTGCAAAGAGAGAATACTTGATCCGTGCATCCTCTACCATTCCGAAAACCTTCCTGTGCCTCCCACAACATTTCATCTGATTTCACCCTTATTCTCCTCTCAATAATCTTACCATACACCTTTGCTGCTAAGCTGATGGCTTTATGGCTGGCACAGTCCATATGTGACCAAGGTACGATGACTGCCCGTTTCCAATCCATTGGGACCTTTCCGTTTCTCCAGCATAGACTGCACAAGAACAAGAAAGCGTCCTGGACGCTAGTGCCACCTAGCTTGATCATCTCCGCAGATACCTTGTCTATTCCCGCGGCCTTTCCACTTTTCAGAATTCGTATAGACCATTCAATCTCATTCGCATTGATGTCTTCATCACTGGCACCACAGAATCAGACATAGCCTCACTCTCAGTGCCAACATCCGAGACATATCTACTCATACATTTCTTCATAATATTTACTCCACCGTTCTAACACCTCATTCGGGTTTGCAAGAATATCACCAGCTTTAGATTTAATCTTACCTATTCTGGACGCCGACGAATACCCCCAAGACCTCTTAGCCTCCCTCCAAAAGAGCTTGGAATTAGCCTCGAAACTATTCGTCAGCCTCTCTTCTTCATTCACAGCTACTCTTTCACGCTTCTCTTTCACTAAAGCTTTAGTTTCACTCTTGCAATAACGGTATATTTCTTTCTTCATCTCAATCATACTTTCATCAATTTGCATAGATGAGAGAACGTGGGAGATGCCGATTATGTAAAGATGGGCAAACCAACGTTCATTGCGTAAAATAGGACCTGCGTCTATGTTTTGTCCCAAAAAGAAATTGTTTTTTGAATTTATATTCGAAATAAGTATGTAGATTTATTAAATGTTTGTATTTTGATATTTTTGTATTTGGTTGTAAGGTTTTAAAAAGTAAATATTTTTTTATTTTGTATATTATTGTTTTTTCTTTAAACCCTAACTCAAGAGCAATGTGACAAATATGATACATACCACTTACAAGCTATTTCTCCGTATGAAGCGCAATGTAACGTATTTGATACATCCAATTTCTAAAAAACTGCAATAGCAGATTTTTTTTTATTATTTTTTTTGACATCATTATTCACTATATTTTTATTTAAATTCAAATAAATAATAAAAACTAATAAAAAAAATCTTGCGCTTTAAAGGGTTAACCACATTCAGACAAATCTTGGCTGGGTTAGATGGATATTTGTGAAAAAGTAGAGATAAGTGGCTAGCTTGTCGCCTACACAATCACACACCTAAAAGCCGGTATACCATTAGTCGCCTTTTACGACATGCTATGCAAGGAACACAGTTGGCATATTCTGTTTAAGTCAACAAAGTTACTTCGTCTGTTACTTCACGTATTACTTACTACTTAGGCCATTAAGTAGGTGTGATAGAATGTGGTAGGCCTTAAGGTTGAACCCTAAGAAAAAAAACATAGACTACATAAGTCATATCTCGGAAAAAATGTCTGTCGAAACTCGTGGTAGATTCTGTTGTTGATCGTGGATCAATATTCTTAAGTTTTGTGACTGGATACTTATTTTGATAAAAATGCGCGCTATGGAAATGCTGTGATTTATGAATTAATTTCCGGACTGTATTTTCCCTCGTACTGTAAAAAAAAAAATTAAATAAAAAATCTTTACTTGAAAACCGTAACAATTTTATAAAACAATTGAAACGTTAATGACTGCCGTAGTCAGGAACTGTGTCGCAGTCATTACCTATAAGACAAACTATTTCAAACATTTAATTGAAATACTAATTTAGTTTTAACTTATCTAGTAGGTATTACATAAAGTACAGAATAACATAACTTATTTAGTGTTAGATACATTGGAAACATTACTTCGAGTACGTGTGTGTGTGTGTGTGTTTGAATAAATCTGTAAAAATATTGTTTAAAATTCAAATTTATTTTAATGAAATTTTATGCTTTCGACCTCCTAGGAAAACAAAGGAATCAAAATGAAAAGCCACTCCTGTCAAAACACGGCTGATCCAAAATGGCTGCTGGTAATAAAACGGGAACCAATTATCTGCCGACGGACGCGACAACATCATAATTAATCAGGGCACTGAATGAGAGTCACTGGCTGGGAGAATCGGAATACTTATTCAGAATTTATGTAAAAACATCTTAACATTTTATGGCGATTAAAATAATTTTTTGGGTGTCTATTTTGTAATTAAGAATTTAATAACACAACCGTACAATTTTGAGTTTAGACAACGACTAAATTTATTCCGCATACGTATTAATAGATTGTCCATAAATGCGTACTGATAAAAAAAATCAAATATCAGCTATTATATAATTTTGATATAAGTATTACAATTAAATATAATATATTAGTAAAAAAATATCTAAATCTCATTCCAATTTGCCCCTTGTTGGTCTGGGACATAAAAAAGTTTCTTTTATATTTTCTAGCATAAATAAATGTTGTTAGGTTTGTGAATTCAAAGCAACGAGATAGCCGCTTGTCATTAGTTTTTCACAATTTTTGCAATTCAATTATGTAACTACCTAACTAACCAATTTAACGGTAATTTTATGACATAGCCAGTAATAATATTATATATTTGCTATAAAGACTGAAAATTTTGGCGGGAATAACAATAAATAATTCTGTGATAAAAAGATCCTTAAGTCTTCCTAGGGACTACTTAGCCTAGAGTTTAAAGTTTGAGCTTACCTATGTTAATTTTATCACAATCGGCCATAATTATGGTTTAAGCATGAAAGAAAGAAAGAAAGAAAGAAATAAAAAGTATTTATTTGACACCACAATAAAATAAAATATAAAAAACTTTATCCAAATAAAAGTAACTAACAAACATAACAATTAATTGGGACCCTATCCCAAATAATAACATAACCAAAAAATAAAGAGAAAAAACAGACAGACATAGTTACTTCTGCATTTATAATTTCGGTAAGAATAAAAATTTCACATTACTTATATCCGTACATAATCTATCTATTAATCTAGAGATAATTAGTTAGTAGAAATTCTGAGATGTTTTTTTAATATCTCTTTCTTTTTCATTGTAGGTTTCAATAAAGCTAGTACATACTTAGTTGTAAATGAAAAGAGGCATTTTAATAAATATTAGCTTTCTAATACTTTATACAGCCTCTTAATTTATTATTAAATGTAAACCGTAATTAAAAAACATAATTGCTCCGCAAACAATAACATTATACAGCCATCAAAATTCCTAACAGATTAACGACCTGCACTCATGAATCAAATAAAACGGAACGCAAAAAAACATCAAATAAATTCCACCCTTCCAAATTCAAATTGAAAAGCTTGTCGCCGTCACTGCACTTGCGCCATAGATTAAAATACACTTGTGCCAGAGACAAAATATTTAATTGTTTTTTGTGTCGCCGCGTGTCCCCACTCGAACATAATGTTTTGGGCCATTATTACCTAAAAGGCGGAGCGGGGAGCGCCATAGAGTTTGGACAGGATATTTTTATTTTTATTTTATATGGCCTTAGCTGAATTTTATTCACAGTTCGTTTAAATAGGATAAAAAACTTAGTATCGTATCAATGTTCAATGAACTAACAGTAACGGAAATTTTAGTTAAATATGAAAATTGTAACAGTTATATTGTATAAAAACTTCCCCCAGACTTTTAGCATTTTTCAAGTCGGACTCCTATTTTAACAACACATTAACAAGCCCCTAAAAAGCCGTTAATTTTCCACACAATGTTCTCTTTTTAACTGGGGTAGAGTGGTCAGATTTAGAAAAGACATAAACCTGTGTCGTTTTGAACGTACGCTCCGTGTGCTACGAATCGTAGCGCTACAGTATTTTTTTTAACACAAATTTCTTAGAGCTCCGTAGAATCTCGTAGAGTTATAGTGCTACGGTAAAATCAATACTAATAGTTCAAGATTTGAGCATGTAATTTGTAAACTTTTTCTTTTCTTTTATGGAAACCTACAAACAAAATTAGCCTAAGTCATTCTGTATAACTCCTGCTCTGCTCATAAAAGTCCAGACAAATTGATGTTAGATAATAGCCGTAACGATCCGAAAGGCAGATTGATACTTAAAAACATGTTTTTGTTACAAATATCTACTTTACATACTTCCATATGACATTTTTTGGCTCGTTGGTCGAGTGGTCGGAGACCCTGGCCATGAAACCAAAGGGTCGCGGGTTCGAATCCCGCTAGGGGCAAATGTTTCGTGTGATGAACATGGACATTTGTACTCGAGTCATGGATGTTTATAAACGTATTTAAGTATGTCTATCCGTTCACGTAGTATCCATAGCACAAGCATAAGCTTAGTTTGGGACTAGGGAATTGGTGTGTTAGTCTGAAGAATTTAATTTATTTAAATTTAATTTGAATTTAAATTTATAACTTGTTACTTTGACATTGCAAACAGAACGCATCAATTAAATTTATCTGTGTACCTACATTCGTCGCATCCCTGTGGCGACGGGCGGTCGCGGGCGGGGTGGGGGTGGAGGGGGCGGCTACAATGGATGACAAATTGGCCGTTGACAAAGGAATAAGGTTTATTGGGCGACGTTATGAGGGTACTCCGAGCGCGCCCGCGCACGGCTCTGTGGAGAGGACTGCGAGGTCAGCAATTGGGACAACAGATTTGAGTGTATCTGAAAGAACGTAGAGAATACGGATTTTAGTAGCATTAGATTATCATAAAAATAAGATATAAATATATGTATAATATAAGATATAATAGCGGTGGTAGCTCAATAGTAAGGACACGCACCTCTTAACCGAGAAGTGCGGGTTCAAACCCGGGCACGTACCTCTGGATTTTTCAAGTCTATGTACGTATTTATACTACTAGCTCGACGGTGAAGGAAAACATCGTGATGAAACCTGCAAATTCAAACAACGTTGGATTTGTAACCATCATCCAAAAAAAATGTCTGGTTCCCCTATCTTAGGGTTACGAAGGTCAGATCGGCAGTCGCTTCACTGTAACTATCAGACTTGCTAAATCCTGGATCATGGTATAAGCGGACCCGGTCTAAACACGGGACATAACGCTAGGAAGATGGTAAGATATAATATATTTAAATAATATAAAATATATATAATAATCGCGCTACTTTTAAAGAATTTTATACCTCAAGACATATGAATTCATACATAATTTATCGCTTCGTTGGCTATTATAGTCAAGTCTCATGTATGTAATCGTTTTTCATTGCTTATTTATTTGTTTTATGGAGTAAGATCCCTGGTATTCCAGACATACCCGTATACTTACCTACTTTGAACGTACAGGTAAATTCGAATCCAAAAGAAAAATCCAAAGACACGTGCACTGGTTTGATTTTTTTTTACTACCTACCAGACTGGCGGTGGAGCGGGAAGCTCTCACCCCTAAATACTGGTTTAAAAGAGCACACTTGCATATAAGCAGGCCCCTCTTTCCTCCTGGGTACTCTGGCCACGTGTCCAGGGCCCCGCTAGTGTAACGTTGCACCTGGGTACATTAGGAAATTAACTGTTACCAATAGAAAAACATATTCCTAATGAGTCCAGGGCCCCCAATAGTTTAAAGACGGCCCTGCATATAAGCGCGCATTTTTACCATTGTACTTCCACCGCTTCAGAATTGAGGCATATTTACAGATCTTAAAAAAAAAACATCTAACCCAGCCAAGTTTTATTTTTGGCTCAATGTGGTAAAAGGGGCCTGCTGTCTCTGACTCTGCCTATCCCTTCGGGGATTACGGGCGTGAAGTTATGTATGTTCAGATATTTATGAAAACCCCGACAAAGACAGGGTATCAAACTAGTATTACACCCAAAACCCAGTCCATAGACGCCTCTGTTCCAGCCGTGATTCAGTAGCTAGGCCCACATAATGAGATAGTGAGCTATGCCCGACTCCGTTATATAACATTATATTACAGCCGTTATTGCCCGTTATTAACGGAGTTATGTAACGATAACGGCGCTCGATGCCACCGGGAATCCCATTCAGCCGGTGCTATTACATTCATCAGCCCATAGACTATAGAGTAAGTGGCATTATGGTAGACAATGCGTTCGCGACATAATTGGTTCCCTTTGCCTGATTAATGTCAATTAAAAAGTTCTAATTAGTTCTAAGGCTGTTTGTTATTAATAGATATTAATAAATGGATTGATTATATTAAAATAGCTAAGTATTTTATGAAATCTACTAGTGGATAAGTAAAACTCGCTCTAGGGTCTGTTACAGAGACTATCGAGTGTTCTTTGTGATCTATAAATTTCTCAAAGATAAAAAAAGTAGACAATTTCAACGTTATGTATCGGCATCGTATAAAGTTTAATTGTAAAAAGTATGTTATTTTTGCGTTTAAAAGAAATATTATGTATGGATTTTCATAATAACTACGGTTTATTTTGTATATATGTATGTAGTAACAAAAATAATGGATTTCTTAAAGCAATTTGTCTTGGAAATATTATTACCTATTACTTATAATTATTTTCAAAGTTTACACTATCCTTACAGGTAGCCATAACTTGATGCAATAGCCAAACTAACAGATAGATACTATTTGTAACTTGACAGATAGATATTATTTACATCGTGACAGTTTGTGGTGACATTCAGCCTGCCAAAAGATTATACCCATAAAAACAAAATCTCCTCCTTTTTTTCGAAGTCGGTTAAAAAGGACATTCGCTTTTTTCCCAGAAAAAAAAAATGATTGGCATTAATTATCTCTACAACAAGCCAAATTTGACACAGGTAGGTAGACCACTATAAACTTTATTATTATTATTACATCTTTATAAGCGGCTCCCGTAAGCAAATGTCGATGGAGATAATCCTTAATCTCCCTAATCCACCCTACATTTACCCTACGACGCGATTTATAACAGTTACACTTTTAATAATCCGCTAGTCCAATCGTCTCATCAATTCGATGCAACGGATACGCTTATTGGGGTACAAGGACGGGATTAGTATACTCTAACACAATTATGGACCTTAAACACTAGGATTATAGTTGGTTTTTAAGTGGGAATTTTCGGTTTGAGTAGCTTATAGCTGGGAAAGGAATTTTAATCACAAGTCAAGGGGAGCCAGGGGATAAAACTAGTGAAAACAGGGGTAGTTAAAGCTGCCGGTGTGAAATTATTGTTTGACAAATATTACTTGTTGTTTTGTCATTGTACCGTATCAGGATCGAGGGGTCGTGTGACGAAACAAATTTTGACTGTCAGTTTGACTTTTTTTTTTTAATAAAAAGTGACGGATATAACGAATCTCTTTTTGCCATCGTTTGTACTTTAAACACATATTTGAAAGTGTGTGTTTTAACTTTATCTTAAAGTATTTTTTAAAAATATAATATTGATTAAATACAATATAAAAAAAATATAATATAGCAGCTCGCCCCGACTTTGCATGGGTGGACATTTATTTTCTAAGCTAACTTTTCTCATATATTTTATATCCTATGTTAATCAAGGTTAATCGGTTCTCTCTGCCTACCCCGCTAGGGAAGTGGCGTGAATTTTAGTTAGTTAGTTAATTAAGGATATTTAAAGCAATCTAATGGTAAAAGATTTTTTGAAATCGGTCCAGTCGTTTTTGAGTTTATTCGTTACATACATACATACAAATCTTTCCTCTTTATAATAATAGTGTAGATTACGTCCGCAACCTAAAGTAAGTGAAACGCCTGTACCACATATGCACTTATAGCTATAGGCAAGATGACTAAAAAAAATCTGTTTAGTCCTTCAGTTACATTACAAAAAAATATAGAACACATTTTTTTTTTATTCGTCAAACAAACATTGACGAAGATACAATGCATTCAAGCTGCGCGTGACGTTACGCTTTCGTAAAATTTTATCCAAATAGTGACGTCGCAAGCCCCCACTTCAAAACTTTGCTGCTCTGCTCTTTATCTTTGTGATTTTTTGTTAATTTGTTATAGCGAAAAATATGTGTCTAGTATTTTTGTATAATCTAACTGACGGACTAGCTGCTCTATAGCATATACCTAGGCTTTAGAGCAGACCGTACAAATCATTTTACCGCCCGCGGAATGCAATAATTACCTTGTCTCGCCACGGGCTGGTTAGAGGGTGAAATATACAATCTGTGAAAACAAAAAAATAACCTCTCTATAGCCGTCAAACATGGAGGTTATCACTTTATTGTGTAGGTAGGTATGTATGTGATATTTTAAAATTGAACGATATTCATTTTAAGGTAAGTCTATGAAGGCGAGTAAAATATTTGTGGTTTCGTTAAGTGTATGTTGTTCCACATATATAGAAATTAAATTGTCGGTTTGGGACTTTAAAGTTATTTCTTAATTGTGGTCCTTGCCCGACAGAGTCGACAGGCCCGTTGGTCGAGTAGTCAGAGACCCTGGCCACTACATCGAGAAGTCGCGGGTGATGAGCATGGACATTTGTACTCGAGTCATGGCTGTTTTTAAACGTATTTAATATGTCTATCCCTTCACCTCGTATCCATAGGACAAGCTTTAAGCTTAATTTGGAACTGGGGAATTGGTGTGCCAGTCTGGAGATTTATTTATTATCTATATACTATAAAATTGTGGGAAAACAAGTGGCTAACTTGTCGCCTACACAATCACATACCCAATACCCGATATAGATACCATTAGTCGCCTTTACGACATGCTAGGCAAGGACACCGTATATTCTTTCTAAGTGCCAGTCCAACACGGAACGTACCTAATCTGTTTGACTGGCCCGTTGGTCGAGTGATCAGAGACCCCATGAAACCAAGGGTTGCCGGTTTGAATCCCGCTAGGGGCAAATATTTCGTGTGATGAACATGGATATTTGTACTCGAGTCATGGATGTTTATAAACGTATTTAGTATGTCTATCCGTTTACCTAGTATCCATAGCACAAGCTTTTAAGCTTAGTTTGGAACTAGGGAATTGGTGTGTCAGTCTGAAGAATTTATTTATTTAATCGGAGTAAACCAATCTGGGACGTTTCTAAATCCACTTGGATTATAATCCTGGTTTATCGCTTGTCGAATGACCAATGTCGCGCGTTCGAATCTTGCTAGAAGCTGATGTTTGTGTGAAGAGCATGTTCACGGAAGCTTACTTAAGTTATGTAAGTAAGTATGTCTATCCGTTACCTACTCGTAGTAACCATTGCGCAAGCACTTAATGCTTAGTTTTAAGCTGGGGAATTGTTATGTAGGTAACACGGACTAGTAAAAAACGAAGGACTCCGCGCCACTAACTAAACGTTGAAGCTCCTCAGTTGCTCCAACTTGACACGCAACTTACGTCACACATTGACATAATAAGTGCTCCAAATGACAGATATCCGTTAACTGGTATTCTTACATAGCTCACTCACACATGCATAAACGTGGCTTCACGCTAAAGTATGAAAACGTGGGGTCCTTCTTTTTTTACTAGTCTGTGGTAGGTAATAAGGAAGTTATCTTATACTTATATAAAGCTGAAGAGTTTGTTTGTGTTTGGTTGAACGCGCTAATCTCAGAAACTACTGATCCGAATTGAAAAAAATATTTTGTGTTGTATAAGTAGTAAACTTATCGAGGAAGGCTACAGGCTATATAAGATTAACCATAAACGCGGGCGGGAGAAACCACGGCCGCAGCTAGTTTATGAAATGAATTACTATTTAACCCCAGAATACGCTTCTCGCCGGAATGTCGGCTGTACAAAACCGCGCAGTATTCAGATCGAAGATCTCGCCGAAAGCTGGCACCCACCCGCCCCGCTCACATCCAATATTTTTATTATGAAAGTGAACATCAAAGCGGGCCGCGCGTTTGATCTCGCCGACTCGAGTCGCAACTATTTCGCAAATTAAAACGCAATAGGTATTGAGTTATGGAATTTCGTTATTAATAAAGTTGATGTTTTCGTTACTTTGATTCGGAAACATGGAATTTCGATTGAGGTGTAGGTAAGTACGTGGTTGGATTCAATTGGAAGTACTTAGGTACCTACTAGTATAACAAAACGAATCAGGTATATCTAAGTATTTTTACATTACATCATGATAAATGAATGTAGGATTGATAGATGATGTATGACAGATACGTAGAACGGAATGATGTGAAGTGTGTAAGAAGGAACGTAATAGAGTAAAAGAAACGGAAGAGATTTAAAAAAGGAATGTGAGACTAATGGCAGACGACGGACGTTGACAAGACGTGTGAAAGCTTATTGAAGAATAAACCTCATACTAATACCAGAAATCGTGTTTAATTTGCTGAGTCAACCGCGGGAATATCCAGCACCTACATATATATATTCTTTACAGCACGAAAAACAGATACAAAAATTAGAATACAATCAAATACAGTACAATTTATTGGTCTTATCGCTAATAAATAATATGGACGTACTCCGATTTGCAAAAACCAGAAAAATGTATCCGGCTTTGAACCAACACCCCTCAAATTTAAGACGCGGGGCGCTATTCAGCTACCAACCGGTTGAAATATAATGAATTATTGTTGCCACACCATAATGACGTTATTAAAAGAATGAACAACACTATGGTACAGCAATAACCATAGACATCCATCACGGTTTGTCGCGCAGGTGGCTGCACCCTCCGCAGGGTCGTGGGTTCGATACGCACTTGTTAAATTGAATTAGGCTAATATGTTTAGCTAATAGGAATACATAAAATGGCTGTCATTTTGACGGTTGTGGATAATCTTTACGGAGTTAACTAAAATATGTAATAGTATGTGAACCATAGATATTGTACATTATTTTTTAAATGACGGATGAATGGCTGTGAAAAACACGTTTAAAGTTAGTGTGAAGAAGGAGAGCATAGACCGTATATTTAAAAAAAATAAAATACATTAAAAAACACAACAGAAAACATAAATACTGCGAGTATGACTCTCACACACAGTTTAAATAACATATTGTATTTTATGTTTTATTACAGTACCTATGTTACAAATAGATATATATATTAGATATTAACACCCAGACACAGAACAAACACAAATATTCATCACACGGTGGAGATCGAACCCCCAGCTTTTGGCGAATAAGACAGGGTCACTACCAAATGCGGCCATTCAGGCAGTCAAAAACACTAACTTATCCTTATCGCCATGAAACAAAAGAAATGTCGCAATGATTGTGACGTAGTCTCTATCAGCTCTCGACCGCGCGTACCGCTAAGAATAAACTCCCTCCGAGAGCTTTTCTTCGCAAACATCTGCAGGTATCTTATTTTCAGATAACGACCCTTCCCCGCAATACGAGTACAATCCGCGCGAACAGTTTCATCCGCTCCGCCCTCCCGCCCCAGCCGCCCCCAGTAAGAAACAGCGCAAAAAGTACGCTCTGTGGCCCTCGTTCGATTAATTTAAATAGCGGACATTCCGCGCGACAGAGGCGGACTCGACTTTTGCAGACTTTGTAACAACTCGATTTCTTAAATGTTTCGATTGCACTGCAATTTTCCGGCTCCTTTATCTTGAGAATTTATTTATTATTTAGACGGACTGAAAAAAATATTTTTTCCTAGTCAGTGATTTTAAAGACATTAATTTTATTTTGCCTATGCTGTCCTATATTTTCTGTAACTATTTTTACTTCAGGCTTGTTACCGATAAAGGTTTATTATCCTACCTAGCCTAGGAACCTACTAGTTTTTATGCATTAATGCTTGTGCTATGGATACTAGGTAGCCGATAGACATACATAAATACGCTTTATAAATAACTCGAGCTAACAAATACCCATGTTCATCACATGAAACATTCGCTCCTAGCGGATTATTATTGGTTTCGTGGCCTGGTTCTCTGACCACTTGACCAACGGGCCTATCAATAGAAATAAAAGTAGAAATGGTAATATTTTTATTCCTGTAGGCCTTATAAAAGTACATACCTATAGTCATAATACAAATAAACTATTCTACCGCCAGGTTCGGAACATTGATTCTACCGAGAAGAACCGACAAAAAACTTATACATACCTATATTACATATTACTTATCAATAGTATCTAATTATTATCAAAATATGACAGCAGATTACAAATTGTTGCCATTTAAAAATATTATATTCTATAGTACCTACCGTTTACTTATAAAATACGTTTTTGTGTTTACGTTTATGAAAGGGTATTTCAACTACATTTTCAGGTAACTTTGTCTGTATTTTATGGTACCTCTACTATTGATATTAACTATCATGTTTTCACACTCAACCCCTAACTCCGTCCCTGTGCTATAGAGACAGATATTTATCCGGATAGCGCCAGGGTGTCGCGGTTAATTTGACCAGCTGATTTACGGTGCTCATTACAGCTGCGCTAGTGAGGTAACTGATTCGCGATTAGCATAGGTACATATGGCAGCTCAGACCCATATTGAGCGCGGTTAATGTGGTTAAAGGGGCCTGCTGTCCCTTCGACTCTGCCTACCCCTTCGGGGAATATGGGCGTGATGTTTTGTATGTATGATGTATATTGAGCGCAATATACCAACTTTTGTAATAATGTAATTATGTGAGCGGTGGTAGCTCAACTTGTCGCTACTTTTTCACAATTTTCCATCTAACCCAGCCCATTGTCCCATATTGGTCTGAGACTTGAAAATAATGTGCTATCTGGATGAGTGATTGTGTAGGCGACGAGCTAGCCACTTGTCACTACTTTCTCTCAATTGTCCATCTAACCCAGCCCAGTTTTGTTTTTGGCTGAATGTGGTTAAAGAGGCCTGCTGCCCTTTTGACTCTGCCTACCCCTTAGGGGATTATGGGCGTGATGTTATTTTTGTTTGTTTGGTAGCTCAATGGTAAGGACACGCGCCTCATATCCAAGGAGTGCAGGTTCAAATTCGGGCACGTACCTCTGGATTTTTAAATCTATGTACGTATTTACACCATTAGCTCGGCGCTGACGGAAAACATTGTGATGACACTTGCACTTTCAAACAACTACGGATGTGTAACCATGTTGAAATTAGTCTGGTTCCCCTATAAAAGGCTACGAAGGCAAATCTGCAGTCGTTTCAATGTTATTACCAGACTCGCTAAATCCTGGATCATGGTCTAATTCAAGTCTAAGGTCAGAGTAAACTTCACATAGGGGTTTGATTGCATCAAACATAGCCAGACCAACAGTTAAAACATTTATTATTTATTAGGACAGCCAGTGAAAATTACATAGCTTACTTTAAAAGTGCTTTTACGGTGGTAACACATAAAAATATACAATTATTTTAGGAGTAATTAAAACTTAAGTATATTTTTTTAAATATTAATTAATTAATATGTAAAAAAATAATTAAAATTAAAATTACTATGAAAGTGATTAGAAGAGTAGTGTGTAACAGCTTCTTCTTTCGTTAACAATTTAGTGATCTTCTTTTTAAACTGTTGGAGTGAGTCATGGAATATATCGACATCGTCATTCAACCTGTTGGAAGCATCAGACAAGCGGTTTGCTGCGGCATGTGTCTGGACGTTGGTGTGGGTGATAGGCTTACCGAAAAGTACATACATACATAACATCACGCCCATAATCCCCGAAGGGGTAGGCAGAGTCAAAGGGGCAGCATGCCCCTTCAACCACATTCAGGCAAAAATAAAGCTGGGTTAGATGGAAAATTGTGAAAAAGCAGTGACAAGCGGCTAACCTGTCGCTTAAACAATCACACACCCAAAATCCGATATACCATTAGTCGCCTTTTACGACATGCTAGGCAAGAACCACAGTTGGCATATTATTTTTAAGTCCCAGACCAATGGGACAGTGGGCTGGATTCGATGGAAAGTAGAACATCAAAATCGTAGCACTTTCTGACTATCCTTTGATAAAGACTCCCGTTGCTGACCAAATGGACGCAATACTTTTTAAGTACCTTTCGTTAGTTTAATCTCGGACCCCTCATTATCAGTTACAACTATCGCTGACCCTTATTATCCCTTTGATCCTGTTCAGCGAACTCATCTTTACTAATTAGCCCTTCAGTTACGATGACCAACTTAAAACTTGTTAAATACCTTTTTCGGTTATCAAATGGGTCCGTTCGTTATTTGCAGCTTACTATCTAGTTAATTAACTAGTCTTGCTAATATTATAAGTAGCTTTTAGTGTGAACATTCGGTTTGAATAAATTGGAACATTCGTCATTATGTAGGCGACGAGCTAGCCACTCGTTTTCACAATTTTCCACTTCGCACTACTTTTCACATTTTCCATCTTACCATCAATCAATCGATTTTGGCTAAACGTCGTTTATGGAACTCATTGCTCCTTATCTGCCTACCCCCTTAGAAGATTGCAGGCGTTATGATATGAAACCGTGATGAAAATAACTACGAGAATTCTTGTTGAGATTAAATACCAATATTGTATTATAAATGATGTGAGTAGGTATTTATTTTCAAATTACCTTTTTGTGTTAGGTACGCAACAAGAGAAGACACTTCGCAGTTTCAGCTTGTTGGTATTGATGATCGTCCGAATTATTTATCAAGTTAAGAGAAGGAAAATATTCTTGTTATAAATAATAATATATAGAAATATTTTTTCAGTTACCCCGTAAGTCTTACCTACTTAAGTCGTGAGTGTAAGTAAAGAAATCTATGTTTTCACCTACTTACTCAATTTTGTAATGTCCGACCTCAGATCATTCTGTTGATCTGAGTGCCACTTTAACAGAAAATAACCACAGATAACAGCCAAAATAACACAACCTTTTTTCTTTTTGTCTGTAACAAAAGCCCTTTATGTATTTGTCCTGTGGAATCTGTCTTTTCCTGGATAAAAATTATATCCTCGCCCATGATTCAAACTTGGGATGTCCTAACTTTCTCGATCCATAAGAATTTTTCTAGTGCCTTAATAAAAATATGAAAACATCCCAAATTATTCGAGCCATTCTCGAGTTTTATATTATACTAGCTGATCCGGCGCACTTCGTAACGCCCCGTTCTCGGATTTTCAAAACCAATTTTTTTTCCGTGCATCTTTTTTATTTTTTTCTTTTATATGAACCTTCACCTGACAATAACAAACACAACTTAAAAAGAATTAGCGAAATCGGTTCAGCTGTTCCCGATATTTGCGCTTAGCAACACATTCAGCGATTCATTTTTACATTATAAAAGATAGATAGATTAGCTTTATATAATTAGGCTATTTTTAGAACTGTTACATAAAATGTAATTAAACTATACATTATATAAAAGATGTTAAATAAATTCGTTTTATACAATCCAGGTAAAATAATACAACCAATCAATAAATATGAGTTCATTTAATCAACATAAGTACAAGTTAGGTTACATACAGCCAAGTTAACATTTGTTCATTCTTTATATACAAACAAATAAACATGTTTTCGTGAGTGCGTTTCAAGCTAGTATTAAGGTAGTTTATAGTTTCATCATCATCTTCCTAGCGTTATGTCCCGTGCTTAGACAGGGTCCGCTTAGACCATGATCCAGGATTTAGCGAGTCTGGTAATTACATTGAAGCGACTGCCGGTCTGACCTTCGTAACCCTAAGATAGGGAAACCAGACAATTTTTGAGATTTATTGAATCAGTGATCATCAACCTTTTAAACAATTTTCTCATTTGCCATAGATAGGGGCGGATCTTAAATGTAGGGGGCCCTGGGGTAATCCTTCTTAGAGGAGCCTAAAATGGTTTATTTTTAGGTACTACAAGTGACCCACGTTAGGTACTACAAGTGACCCACGTTCTGTTCAAAAGATATGTGTAATGTCTTTAACGGAGCCCTGAGCTGCAGCCCAAAAGCACCTTTAGCAGATCCGGCCCTGGCCATACAGATCTAAGGTCTCGATAAAAAACAATAAAAACCTAACCACATAGAAGATAAGGTAGCATTTATAGATAGATAGTTCAAGAAATAGTTACTATTTGATGCCTCCTCTCCTTATTCAAAATCAGTCTATGAATGTATACATAGAGTGACTTATTTACATGACGAATGGAATTCAGCCAGTCCCTTAGAAATGGCACATCGGACGATGTGCAGGCTTGCTTTAAAATTCCATTATTTGTCTTCTCTTTCTCACTCACTAATCATGCTGTACAATTGTCTCTTTCGTGCTCAAGGCGAACAAACCTTTTTCAAGGCTTTTTCTGCCAATGTCGAGAATATCGGTATTCTTACTCGTTGTCATAGCATGTAAGTTATAATGAATTATCTTCACATCATTTATCCTTATATCCATAGCAACATTCAATCATGAAATTACCAATTCTATAGCACCCTGATTTTTTTATATAAAATCTATTAAAATAAATACTAGTATACTCTACAATTTTAATACATTACTTACATACCATCTCGCCCGTACGGTCCCAGGGGCAGCTAGCCCCTTAAACCACTTTTATCAAAATCAAACTAGGCTGATATTAATTACATTATAATAAACCTTTATTCCCAATTTCGATTTTCCAGACTTGGTGTACCAAATTGATGGCGCAAACCATATTTTATGATGACGATACAATTATACAATGACGATTTATATCCTAATTTAAACAAATAGAGAGTCAGCACTTATAAAAAGAGCCATGTTTTCATTTTATTATTCCGAAGCATTTCACTAAACACAATTTTTTACACAAATGCAAACACGCACGGTTGACGATCACTGACAATGGAAGATTTCGACAAGACTAATACTGCGTCAACATACATACTTCTCTGCGCCGGGTGTGTTAATTAACTCATATCAAAATGCGTTTGCGACGGGGCACTCGGAGAATGCGAAACGTACCGCCCTTAGTAGCTACTATTAGTTTAGTGATCTAATTTTTTCATAACATTATCTGTACATAAGTTTAAATTATGCATTAAATCTTAAGTAAGGGCTATTATAAGGTTGAAGTTTACCTTAATGTTAATTTATGGTTGACTTCATAATGAAGTGTTCATCTGCAGTGATATCTAGTCTAAGTGTAGATTAATTAAGTTTCCAAATTTGTATATTTACCATTTAAAAGAGTAACTATCGAGTCTCTTGCCGGTTTCTTCTCGGTAGAATCTACTTTCCAAACCGGTGGTAGTATTGATTCTTTTTTTTGTATATTGATTTTCATAAGTGCTTTCTTGAAGCCTATATAAATAAAAATATTTTGAATTTGAATATTGAATTGACTATTTCATTTTACTGTCCCGTTTCTACGCGAATACTTATCATAGGTTCATTCTTCATGGCGCATTTTTGAATTAACACAAACAGGCGTAGTAAGTTAATGTGTTGACGCTAATATTCTTGCTAAGTCACGTTTGGAAAAATTTGAATGACGCCATTTAAAGTATAAGTTTCATATATTATTTTTATATAAACTTTCATCACCTCGTATTTAATCGTTTATAAGTAGAGATGAAATATTTGTTTTTGATATAAATAAAATCGAATACACACTGAATGCTTACACGTAAACATGCGTATATCCATCCAGTGTAAATCGGCTTTAAGCTAGCATGAATAATACAGCGAGGCGTTGAATAGTCACCGTATGACTGAACACCGTTAGATTGTGATGTATCTACAATGGATATATTGTAAAATATCAACAGATGAACTGTGCGATATTGTTCACATTATACAGGGTGACTTGGAATATGTGTCATTGTTTTAAGAAAGTGAAAGTATAGCCCATTTGACGTAAAAATATGTACGGAACACCTAGTTAAAATTCACTAGTAGAAATAATTGATAGTTTAACTACTTTTCGAAAATAACCCAAATTCAAAGTACTTTTTTCTGTTGCGTGTATTTCTGTTCACTGGATAAATTATCCATAAAATAAAATGAAAAACGTCATAAGGTCCTTAAAATTGTAGTTTCGAGAGCTAAAAGTCTGTCATTTATTTCCGAAACTAGTGAATTCCGTACATATTTTTACGTCAAATGGGCTATATTTCCACTTCCTTAAAATAATGACAACTATTCTAAGTCACCCTGTATACTTTGGAGGCTATTTTATTGAATTATTTTTAGTCCATTATTAAGATTACAAAAAAAATATTGCCTACGTATTTTTCCTTTCGTTCGGCAAACTAAAACTGATGAAGATGCAGCGCGTTGAAATACCGCGTGTCGTCACTAGGTGCGTAAAATTTTACCGTCCAAGTGACATAACGCGCCCCATTTGAGATCTTTAAAGCGCTGTATCTTTGTAAAGCGCTGTATTTTTTAGTATTAGATAAAGCAAAAAATACATATTCAAAATTTTTTGACAATATAATCTAACTTACGGACTATCAATTTTTTTTGAGTAAAATACCCCATTTCTGAGAGTTTATTTCAAACCTATATAAATGAAATATAATATTTTGATCAATATACAATTATTCGGCGACGAATATATAACAGCCTTCACAATACTTTTGCCTTTGACTTTAACAAAATAATTTAATATGTCACAACATGTTGGTAACGTTTCAATCACCAAAAATGAATCGAGTATCCAATTTTGAGTCATACTCATTCCAACAACGCATATTTTTAAATAATACATCTTCATACATCATCATACACTAGAAGAATATAAGTGCCATGTTTGACCAGCCAGCTGTGACGACGCCACTAGCACCAATATAGGAGATAATATGGGAGTGCGGCGGCGGCGGACTTTTTGTCCGCGGGTATTTTTTGCCCTTCACTTAAGTGTCTTCAAATATCGGCGAACTTTTATTCCATATACAGCGGACTTTTGTCCGTGGCAGATTAAAAGTCCGCCGTCTGGGTATAGGGTTGCCACCTTTTTTTTGTTCAAATAAAGAATATTAATTATTAAAGACAGGAAAAAAAAGTACACTATCTAAATAAAGTACGATTAATTTTACTTTGTTATTTTGCATTGATTTTAGCAACTTTAAACAAGTTATCATCACTTCTGATCAACCCCAGTAACTTCCGTTTTATTTTACACAAAATTTTTGCAACCACTTTCTTTTGTATATACATACGTAAAATGAATCCCAGAGAAATTAAATCGCGTAAAATAAAGTATTTTCACGTATTTTATTTTCCTTAGTATAGAGTACAACTGTCCTAAGTAACGTACAATCCTACTAATATTATAAACGCGAAAGTTTGTATACATAGATGTTTGTTACTCTTTCACGCAAAAACTGCTAAATGGATTTTAATGAAACTTTACAATAATATTGCTTATACACCCGAATAATATATAGGCTTTGTTTTATCAATGTACCATGCGCGCAAAGCCGCGGGCAAAAGCTAGTACTTTATAATAAAGCACGGTTGGCAACCCTATCTGCGTACCCCCGAAGTTAGCACCGACATTTCGTTAGTATATAAATTGTGTCGACGTCTTGCTTTGTAATTGTACGAGTATCTAGTATATAAGAAATAGAGTCGTGTTTTGATACGAGTTTATTCTGCTGCGACTCGACCGGCGACTTAAAGTATCGAACATATCACCATTCTACAAATTATATACTAGATGGTATTTAAATATCTTTAAGAATAAAAATAAACAAAATAAATATTAGAGTTATGCGCCTAAAGGCTCGAATTCTGCTAGTCCTATTGTAAATTAATTTTAATAGTTGTTATAATCTATTTCACCAAAGAAGAGTTCCGTGACACTTTGAATTTGACGTTATTAGTAATGCATCCGTATGACAGCCATTCGATTTCTTTTTCAGTTAGGGCAGTTAAAAGTTAAATCGACTTTTTAGGGCAGTTAAATCGACTTTTTTATTTATTTTGAATCCTGATTATGGGATATTTTACGAATTATGGGACACTTCTTTGTTATCACTGGGTTCGGAACAGTTTTTCGGTTGAAATGTACGCTTATGAATAATCTATTGTAAAATATCCTAACTCGATGACAAGATGCCGGCCATATCGATTAATCATGTGACGTGATAGTGTCAATCTTTATGAGTAAACTTTTCGATTCCCGTAGTATTCCATTCATACGATATTTTGTCTAAATTTAAATAAGTAATAAACTTAAGAAAAAAATTGTTAAATCGTGCTTACATTAATAAATTAATATTTTTTTATTATTTTTTACAATAATATTAGCGTATAAAGTTAAATATGTTTGAAACCAAATATTTTAATTTTAAACTAAATATTTATTTTGAAAGTACGATGCATGAAAAGGGGTACTGACAGCTGTCACGGGAATCATCTTAGATGAAACAGACTATAGTGAATCTAACAATGGGAAATAAGCATTGCAATAGCAGAATTCAACCCCTTTGTTCAACCCCTCTTGTGGCGCGTACAGCCGCCAGTCGCACATGGCCCAGATTAGCTGCCGCCAGCGGAGCCCCACGAAGCTACGTGGAGCCCTACGCGGCGCACACGGTGTCTCCCAGCTCTCTCAGCTCCAGCTGAACGTCATCCGACTTCAATTCTGAGACGATCTCCTTCAGCCTGTTTGGAAAAAAATGTAAGGGTTATTATAGCGACACCTATACACATGTCATGTAGTTTGACATTCCGTATCTCGAAAGGAAATAAAGGTACCCTTGTTTGACTTATTACAGGATAATTTTTCGTTGTGTGTCTGTCAGTCTGTCAATAGGTACACTTTTTCTCAGGAACGTCAAATTATTTAACATCAGATACACAGATCTACCTCTTCTCTTAGAGTTGTGAAAACATCAAACTTGTAAGTTAAGTAATAAATCAAAGTAATAAATATGTTGTTTATTATGCACAATTAACACGTCAAAAATATAACTGATGATTGCTTTCTAACTACTTTGTATCTTAGAATTTATCAATGTTAGTTTTGTTATTATTATTTTTAGTTTTATTATACTATTTTTAGTTTTATTATAAATTTTAGATTAGCTAAAAAAATAAAAAAATGTTTATCTTTTTAAATATACTCACTTGGCTAGCTGCGAAGGGGTGACGTAGATGGTGTCGCCGTGCTGCGCGCCGGCGCCGCCCGGGTAGCGGATGGTGCCCAGCTCCAGCGCCTTGCCCGACAGCGCCTGCGCATGCGCACGAACACGGTCAACAGCTGCTTAGCGCAGAGATTCATAACCTTTTTTCAATGAACCTCTCCGAATAATGTTTTCATTTTATGATAATGGCTAATTAAACTGTCCAAACTTGGCATGGTCCATAAATAATATATGTTTAATTAAGGATGGTCGTAGAGTGTGATGTAATCATACTTACTAATATTATAAAAAGCAATGATTTGATTGTTTGTTTGCATTGAATAGGCTCCGAAACTACTGGACCGATTTCAATTCTTTTTTCACCAATAGAAAGCTACTTTATCAGCGAGTAACATAGGCTATATTTTATCCCCGTATCTCCACGGGAACGGGAGCTACGCTGGTGAAACCGCGGGGCGCATCTAGTCTATAATAAGAAAAACGGAGCCATTTGTGATTGCTTCCCGACCCCTCAGACCCAGAGACCAGAGACCTCTGGGATATGGGGATATGGGTTGGGAGCGGCCGGGGTATATGCATACAAACCCGCGACACTCCTACCTCGTCTGAATGGCGGCCACCTCGCAACTGGGCCTTGGCCTGCCATCGACGAAGGATGGCCTCAGACTGCGATTCCACCAGAGACGAGCGAGGATACCTAGCGAGAGGCGTGTTTTTTAACCAATAGAATCGCTTGAATTACCTCGCGCTAATTGAAGCTAGGTGAACGAAGTGATTCTATTGGTGCTTCACAAACACTCTCACTCCGCATCCTCGTACATCTGTAGGCTGGCTAGGCTGGTCTCTATAGTGGTCACCCAGCCCTGGTACTGACCGCGGCCAGCTCTCTCGCAGGGAACTCCGCGAAGTCTGCCTCGACGCATCGCCACGGCCGGTGCAGCAGCATCTGGCTGCGCACCTCGGCCTGCAGCGCCGCCAGACGCTCCTGGGACAACAAACAATTGATTATCTTCTGGCCATCGCATCGTGCCAACATCACAGTATCGTTAATGTAAACTTCGGAAAGTCAAAGCCAGAGATGAAAATAGGCAAGGTGACAAAAAAAATCTGTTTACGTCAGTTATAATAATCTAAATAAAAAAAAAACAACACTTTTTTTTTTTTATTTGTCGAACAAACATTGACGAAGATACAATGCATTCAAGTTGCGCGTGACGTCACGTTTTCGTGCAATTGTTACTAAATAGTGACGTCGCAAGCCCCCCACTCGAAAACTTTGATGCTCTTTATCTTTGTGAATTTTTGTTAATTTAATAATGCGAAAAATATGTGTCTCGTATTTTTGTATAACCTAACTGACGGACTAAATAGAATTTTAGTTTTTTAATGCAGTCATCATCCCCGTTAAAACAACTTACAGGTTTTATAGGTTTTATAGTCTAGTTCAGGACACACCAGATTATAAGCACTACAACACTAATTCCCCTATCCACTCTATGGCTGTCATTCTTTGGGAGCAGAACATAGGTCTTCGGGAACATCATTTCCAGGACTGGACACCAAATCTCCACCAAGCACACACGGTCACCCTGCCCGGTAGGACAAAGTGATGTGTGGGGTTCACAAGGGCCCCCAAGTCGAAGGCCCCCTCTCCCGTCAAAGATAGTGAATGGCCGGAGTATACCCATTAAACCCGCGGTGTCCCTCACTCGAGTGAAAGTATAATGTACACCATGCTGCATCAAAAATACATCAAATCTCCGACTGACCCGCTGATCGAGTGGTTAGACCCTGGCCACGAAACCAATAGTCGCGGGTTCGAATTTCGCTAGGGGCGAATTTTAGTGTGATGAACATGGACATTTGTACTCGACCCATCGAAGTTTATAAACGTATTTAAGTATGTCTACCCGTTCACTTAGTATCCATATCACAAGCATAAGCTTAGTTTGGAATTAGAGAATTGGTGTGTTAGTCTGGAGATTTTTTTTTCACAATTTTCCATCTAACCCGGCCCAGTTTTGTTTCTGGCTGAATGTGGTTAAAGGGGCCTGCTGCCTCTTTGACTCTGCCTACCCCTTCGGGGATTATGGGCGTGATGTTATGTTAATATGTTATTATTATAATCTCCGTGTCACCCCTCATCACACACCTCCAGCTGCCTCCTGACCTCCCGCTGCTTCTCTTTGTGCTGCGCCAGTACGCGCGCGTACTTGCTGGGGTCGTCCGGGAACTGAACCAGCCCCGAGCGCGCCACGAACAGCGTCCACTCCTGCCAACATAGAGAATGGTCCACCATGGAACACCTGGCGTCATGTCCCGTTTCTAATCGGGGTAACCTTAAAGGCAATCAATGCTAACTAGAAGGAAAAATTTGATTAATTGTTTGAATTGAAAAGGCTCCGAAACTTCTGAACCGATCTGAACAATTGTTTCACCAATGAAAAGTTACTTTATCAGCGAGTAACACAGGCTATATTTTATTCCCGTATTCCCACGGGAAGAGGAACTACACGGGTGAAACCGCGGGACGCTGCAATAGGCTATATAACATTTACCATAAACGCGGGTGAAACCGCGAGCACAGCTAGTCCTTAATATTAGTACTTGAGCCTTTGGTATTTTTTTAGTTTTAAGTGCATAGCTTAAATATGGAAATGTTAGTAGCATGGCCCGTTTCTCCATCCTGAGAGGCCGCGTGGCGCAACGCAGTGTTACTAGGGATTGCAATGCCGAATCCTGCAATTCATCTGGGCCCAGCATAATTGGGATGTTGACACCATTTATATTTAATTTTGAAATATCAATTCTGAAAAAGAAAGTATCGTAGTATGCTGTTAAGCCTTATTGATTTTGTATCATATTGAGTCTAAGATTTTTAATTTTACAAAAACTGCTTAATATTAAGTCAGTTGACTTTACAAACTAGTGATGTCACACGTTGACAAGCCCATACAAAATCTATGAAGTGATTTCGTTTTGACAGCTCTTAAAAAGTATCTCAATTGACTAGCCAGTCAACATCCCTATTTTAGGTGTGTTGAATCCAGCGACATATGCTCGTTCAATGCCCCTGGATTTGCATCCCTACTAGAGATTGGAATGCTGGCTTAAGCAATTCAGCTGGGTCCAACACAATTTTAGCTCTGGACTTGGATCGCTTCAAAAAAGGATGGATTGTAATCGCCAAGTGTCACGACTGCACTTACCGTGTGCAGCTTGGTGAGCTCCTGCTCGAGGTGCGCGGCGGCCTGGCGGCGGGCGAGCGCAGCGCGCGCGCCCGGGTGCTCGAGGGGGCGCAGGCCGCGCAGCGTGGCGCGCTCCGCCCGCCGACACGCGGCGACGCGCGCAGCTCGCTCGCGCTCCACCGTCCTGGGGTAGAAAAAACAGTTATTAACCTACTAACGGACTAATCTCTAAGCCTCTATCACTGCTCAATATTAAATCAGTCTCGGTCTAGTTCTCCCGAAACTCTCATCAAAATTCTAAAAACATGAAACACCTTATCATAAGGCTTCAAGTACACGACCGGAACCGCACCGGCGCCGGATCGCATTTTTGTGTACGCGGTCTCGGTGCGGCGCAGGCGCGGTTTTCATTCGTATACACAAACATGCGGTCCGGCCCCGGTGCGGTTCCGGCGTCATGTACTTGAAGCCGGCATATCGCACTAAAAGTGGAAGTCCTTCCGCCGAGCTAGGTGTTGCTTGCTCGGGGACCTAGGTCCGACTAACCGTCTTGATGTGTTGTATACATACTTGGTGATATCGGTTGACATATTATTGGAGCTATATATATAATCTTGACTATTTTTTGGCGCGCTCGCCACAGTATATTAAATGACGATTTTGGTTATTTTGAGACCATCCCCCTCAAGTGTGATCTACACACACACACACGCACGCACGCACGCACGCACGCACGCACGCACGCACGCACGCACGCACGCACGCACGCACGCACGCACGCACGCACGCACGCACGCACGCACGCACGCACGCACGCACGCACACACGCTCGATCAGCGCATGCCCCTACGCAGGTACACCTACATAGACGCACACGACACATATGTGTGTGTGCACTCACACATAACCAAGCGCTGTCTCCTCAAGCCCTTCTACTCACCAGCTCAGCACTTTCAGCTGATGCTGCAGCGCCTCGTTCACCTCTCCGGCCGCCACCCCGGCGACCACCTTCACGGGAACCTCCTCTGTGCACCAGAACACTCGATCAACATCGTCACCGTGGCGAGCAGTGCGATCGGAATCGTTGATGAGGTTAAACAATAACGTTTAAGTAAATTGACTTGTAAATGTTAGCAAGCCAAAGAGCAGATAAAATGTTCCCAATCCAATTATTAATTTTTTTACTAGCTGTTGATTAAAAAGAGACTTACTTTTGTTTATTTTGATTTATTTTAGATTACCTTAGATTTAGACAAATCTAAGGTAATCTGAAATAAAAAATCAATTGTAGAAAAAAAGCATATGAGGTTTTTCGCAAACAAAATTAAAATTAAAATATGTACCTTTTAAAAAAAAATGTATTATTGCTTGCGTATTTTCATAAGCTAAGTACAACTTGAGACTTTCTTCTCAATTAAGAAGTCAACAATTTTTTAAATACTTAACCTCGACGAATCCGATCACACTTTGCAGATACAAAGATTAACAAGAGGCAAAGAAAAAGCCACGTCCGAGGCCGAATGGCGTGTGTGAGGCGTGACACTGTACGCGGAGTTAAATGTATGATGGGGTTCAGGAAGAGCGATGGAACAATTTTTTTTTATTTCATTATTGTAATTAGATATTCGCAACATTATCTATATTAAAAAAATGAATCGCTGAATGCTAAGCGCAAATCTCGAGAACAGCTCAAACGATTTCGCTAATACTTTTTTAGTTGTGTTTGTTAATATCAGGCGAAGGTTCTTATGAAAGAAAAAAATAAAAAAAGTTGCATGGAATAAAAAATGGGTATTGAAAATCCGAGAACGGGGCGTTATGAAATGCGCCGGGTCAGCTAGTTAAATATATAAAAGAAACAATATCTGTTATATAATACTCGTAGATAAATAGGATTGATAGGTAAACTACATTTGTCATTTAACGTTTTGTGAAAAGTAACTTTCTGGTCTTTATTGATATTCCTTTTTTTTTTATAAACCTTTTTTTTACAGTAACAGTAAAATCTAGTATTTTTTTTGAAAAATGCCATTGCTCTTCCCAATACATTATTATCACATTTAAAGCACGACACCAACTTATACGTAAAGATATTTACTTGTGTATTTTTTTATATATATATATTTACTTTTATGCATCTGCAGATCAATGGTTTTATTTTTAAATAAATATATAGTTTAATATCTTCACGTATTACCAGCCGCAAATTAAATACACGACGACACATAATTTATATACAATCATGCGCTTTAAGGACAAAAGTAAAATTTGCAATAAAATTAACAAAAGTATTAACATAACATATAAATTAATTCTAATCCATTCCATTCCTGTAAAAAAAAGCTATGGGTAAGTATTTTTTATTTATTAATAATTGTTGTTAAAATACGCCATCCCCTTTACTGCTTTTGAGGTGAACTTTAAATAGCAAAACTTCTCAAATAAATCAAATGAATAATAAAAAACTATGAATACAAGAACTAATAATAAATAGCTGTCAAATTGACAGATGACAAACTATTTAAAAATGTATGAACGAACGGACGCGATACAAGCCATTACCTATTTAAAAAAAGAAGAGATAACATTTGAAAGGAACGGATAGCTACACAATGTTCCTTATAAATGTATTCAAAAATATGGAAATCCAAAACTACAAATCTATTAAAAATAAAAGAGATATTATAAAATAAAATATTAAAAATAATTAATAGAATCATGAATCGAATTGTTAAGATTTTTTGATAATATCGTACACGGTTTTGAATGTCTAACAGAAACAAATGAAAAATTATGAAAAATGTTATTTATAGCTAAAACGTTATAATTTCATTAACCATTTGTGCTCTTTGGACTCCGCCTGCCTCTTCGGGAGTCGCAGGCATTATAGTATAATTAATACATAAATTCTCAAGACTGACACCAATTCCCCAGTTCCAAACTAAGCTTGTGCCTGTGCTTATGGTTACTAGGTGAACGGATAGACATACTTAAATACGTTTATAAACATCCATGACTCGAGTACAAATGTCCATGTTCATCACACGAAACATTTGCCCCTAGCGGGATTCGAACCCGCGACCCTTGGTTTCATGGCCAGGGTCTTTCTCGACCAACGGGCCAGTCAATACTCAGTAATACCGTACCGTATACAATTAAAAAAGGACAAAAAATTAAAAAAAATGGCTGCAAAATAATCCAACGTAAAGCATGCAACACCGATCAACATTCATGTTCCGGATCAGGGATACAGCATGTCTTACGCGCTATCTCTTTGGGCGCGGCGACGGGCGTCGGGACCGCTATGACAAATACAATGTGTCTTAATGTGTCACAAATAAGGTGGAATTTACTGTGGCAAGTATATGACAATTGATTGAAATTATTGGCTTTCACAGTGGAAGAACAAGGTAGGAAATGTATATAGCACGTCCGCGTAGACAGCATTCCTTTAATACCTATCTAACACAAAAATACAGTTTTTTATGTCCGACAGTAACTCTAGATCTCAAATTATATATGATAATTATAAATATTATTTTTAATCGCTCCTAAATATATGTTATTTCTCATTTCTGTGAATCACATATGTTTCTCAGAGCAAAACCATTCAACTTGCTTATTACGAGCTCACTCAAAGTCGTTTAAATGCAAGTTATGATCACGATTGACAGAAAGTTTTGCCTTTATGGCCACTTCAGTATACATTGAAGATCTATGTAAACAAAACAATAAGTCACATTTTATTTCAATCCACGCTTGTTCTTCCCCTGTACCTCACATATGATACAGGTTGTCTGTAAAATTATTAAATAACAATAAGATTGTTGCTATAAAGCTGTGTTTCGGTCAGTGGCGGACTAACTGGGGGGCGGAAGGGGCGGTCCGCCCTGGGCCTCTGGTCCTGAGGGGCCTCATATTATCTCCAAACAGTGGGACCCCCCCAATTTCGGTCAAGCAACTGCTCGTATTCAGTGGCTAGCTAGGTGACAAAGGGCCCTGGTGCAAAAAAGAAACTAGGGCCCATGGGCGTACGCAACTTTGGGTCCAGGCCTGCCTTCTGCAAGGCGGGCACTAACATTTTTCTTCCAACGTTAGACAGATTCAAATCAAACTCAAATGAAGAGGTGTGCTTATCAGGTGTTAGGGCCCCCCAAGTTTAGGGCCCCGGGGCACTGCCCCGCCTTGCCCCTGGGTAGCTACGCCACTGCTCGTATCCCTACTAGGGACCTCGTACAGCTCTTTGCCGCTCCGGGCCTAAAACAGGCTTAGTCCGCCACTGGTTTCGGACCACAGCGGGCCGGCAGCGGGCGTAAGCGAGACGGAACGATACAAGCGTATACCTGTCCCGCTTGCAGAGCAACGCGCCCGCTACCGCCCGCACCCCGCTACGGGAATGGCCACAGCCTTAGGGCAAATACTAACTACTTTTTGCATGCATTTTTTTTCTTATTATATACCTTTATTGTTCATCGTAACATTAAAAAATTATTTAATATTCTTTTAAGTCCTGAGGAATCAATTAAATACCCAAATTTTAATATATAGCATTTGTAGTAACTAATTATAATTTGGTGAACGATTTTACCACCGTCTGATTCAAATGGATGTCTCGTTTCTTGAGAAAAATAACTTTGACAGACAGACGGACATCATCATTGATACAATATATTATAATAAAGAAATTCTAATAATTATAAACGGAATCCTTACCGTTTATAATTATTAGAATTTTTAGTTTCGACATCCACAATATTAAGACCACCGCCTAGGTACTTAGTACACTTCACAACAGTAAATTAGTTAAATTTTTTTCTGTATATCTATCTACCTACATTAGATATAACATTAAATTCCAATCTTCCGACATTAACACAACCACTACCAACTGAATAGTACGTTATAGTAATTTAGTACGTCTCTTAATACTATTTGGGTAGTACACCGATGGCTGTATAAACAAGGCAGTAAGGGTAGGCATGCGGACAGCTGGGTTAAGGGTTAAGAGGGCCGCGCTCAACATATATTTTTTAAGGGATGATTGGTCTAGTAAGGTTAAAAACAATAATCATTTTTTAAATTTGTATCAGACTATTAAAATCGGCCATATTAAGGACTAAGTTTAGGCAATTTTATGTTGTAAAGTGTTCTAGAAATGGGAATTTGAATACAATGTATGAGTTTTTAGCGTACAAATCAATGTTTCTTAGTTAAAAAATTGAAACTTATGAGAATACGGATAAAAAAACGTAGTGACATATGGCAATACAAGTCATACTGTTTATCAAATACACAATGTCACATCCAATTTTCCATACCTACTTTTTTCGATTTATTTTAACTGATTGATGAAATATGTCTAAGTAATCATCACGATAAAAAATAAACATCTAAACACTAGTAAAAAAACCGTATAGACTATGGACCATTGGGTTGAAGTGAAATTATACCATATTTATTTTAACGCTAAAAAGTCTAAAACTGCATTCAAACATCGCATCTCTACATTTCAACGTAATAGCCACGTGACGTCACGCGACACGTCACAGTTGAGCGCGGCCCGTTAAAGCGAGAGGGCGCGGTCTTACGTGCGTACTCCCGCGCAGCCGGCGGCGTCGACACTGCGCGCACACACAAATAGTTTAGCTTCAACTCTCGTGTGACGCACGTAGTACAAGAAGGAATAGTAGTACAATTTGATAGAACACTATCATAGTTCTAGTAAGTATAACTCATCGTTTTAGAGAGGTCGTAAAGGAAAAAATAATAAAACATTCGGATTTATTTTGGGCATATTAGCCCAATATTACACATCGCTAAACTAGTGATAAGTCATATTTAAGGGCTGAACAAGTGATTCGTAAGTATATTTTATTAAAAACCCTCCTGTAGATTTTATAAAAACTCCATAATGGTTACGTATGCATGGGTATAATGTAAAATCAATGTTTAATGCCTCTCTAACATATGTATTTAGTGCCTGCGGTCGCGATTTGTTGAAGAATAAGCAATTCAAAGAACTCTTATTCTTATTTACTATTTAACGGCTTTAGTTCGATTTTAGTTCACCTCACCGATCCGCTGCGAATTAATCATTTAACATTTGATCAGTCAATCTTATTCAAAATAATCTGGAGGAATTTGAGATGTCGGTAAAAATTGTCTAGTGCCTTGTGCAGTAAATAATATCGATCTATCTCCGCTGTGATTAAACAAAAAACTAAAATACTATTCCTACTTGTACTGTGCGACGTTACATTTCAACACATTCACAATAAAACCTGAGACTTAATTTAAAATCAAATTAATTCAATGAACACACTCTGATTTATCAAACAATGCGATTACAAAACTTTTGCCATATGTGTGTTTCAATATAATATTTATCTTAAGAACGATACTTCATGTTCAGACTGTGCTCAATGTTGCTTAACATAGGGGGTCAGATGGGGCCCCATATTAACGCAATGTGCCATTTTGTACCCAAGCAGTTTGTTCACCAAATTTGTCTCATTCATCAAACTGTATCCGACATTGCTTACCATATGAGATCGGGTGGGAAGTCCAAAGGATATGATCGTTGGAGCTACAGAACCCCAAATTAAGGCAATGTCTCTTAAATTACCCATAGCGGTCTGCTCACAAAATTATAACCGTATAGGAAATTAGGGGAAATTGTGGTATTGTGGACCTCAACGGCCCTATATAACATGTTTGCAACATCTTGACATGTTCCCCGCGGTCTCCTCACCAAATTAAAACCGCACTGGACATTGCTTAACTTAGGGGGTCGGATGGGAAATAAGGAGAAAATTGCACCCTTGGTTCTAGAGTAAAGTCACTGTCATTGCACTTTCTCAACGGGTATTCATATGCTTTGAGGATGGGATTTGGAACAGGGATGATTCAGCGGGGTGTATCGCCCCTAGGACCTTATATTCAGGCAACATCTCAATTGGTCCTCAGCGGTCTTTTCACCATATTTAAATTGCGCTTAACATTGCTTATCTCAGGGAGAGGGACAAGAAATCAGGAAGAGTCAGCTGGGCGTATCGGACCCGAGGACACGGTAATAAGGCAACATGTCAATATGTCCTCAGCGGTCTTTTTACCAATTTAAAACAGCATCTAACATTGCTGAACTCAAGGGAAGACACACGGAACTAGGAAGAGTCAGCAGGGTGCAACAGACCCCAGGACACGGTAATAAGGCAACATGTCAATAAGTCCTTAGCGGTCTTCTCACCATATTTAAAACGCACCCAAAATTGCTCGACTCATGGGATGGGTAAAGGAACCAGGAAGAGTCAGCGGAGTGTATCGCCGCTAGGACCTTATATTAAGGCAACATCTTAATATGTCCTCAGCGGCTTTCTCACCAAATTGAAACCGCACTTGCCATTGTTTAACATAGAGGGTCGGATGGGAAATTTGGAGAAATTGCTGTGATGTGTTGTAGTCGTAGGGTTCTACAGTGAAGTCCACATTATTGCATGTCCCAAGTTGTGGTCTTTTCATGTTCGAACCCAACATTTCTGAACCAGGGAAGAGGAATAGAAGTTTAGGGAAGGAGACATGGAATCTGGAACAGGCAGAAGGGCGTATCGGACCTCCAGGACCTCAATATTAAAGCAACATCTCAATATGTCCCTAACGGTTTGCCATTTATATGCTCAAATCGACAAACTTAAAGGGGGTCGGATGGGAAATTGGTAGAAATCAGCGGGGTGCGTTGATTTCTACCAACGGAACTTGTGGACCCAAGACCCTATATTAAGGAACATCTTAACAAGTTCCACGTTGGTCTGGACTGGAAAAATAATGCACCAACTGTGTTCCTTGCTAGCATGTCGTTAAAGGCGACTAATGGTACTAAGCCACCTGTCTCACTTTATCACAATTTTCCATCTAACCTAACTAAATTTTTAAGTCAATGTGGTTTAAAGAGCTTACTGCTCCCTATATTATGATTGTATATATTATTATTATATAATATATACAAATTACATGTGTATGTATGTATTTTAACACACCCCTTAAATAGTCTCTATATATTCAAATCAACATTGCGATAATGTTAATGCCAATGATGAGGATCAGACGTACATACACATAATATAAATCTTCCAGGTTACCTAAGTTTATCCTTCTAAAAAGGTTTGTAATCGCATTCCATAAATTGAACACACTATTTAGAAAAAAAAAACAGAATACGTTATTTGAAACCCACACACAAACTTACTTAATAACGCCAAATCTAAAATAAAAAATAAAACGTAATTTTGACTGTGAAAATACAGAACTTAAATCTAATATGGTTGTAGAGCAGTGCACCTATACTTAAAAAAAACTAGCAGTAATATAGCCTATATTACTCGCTGATAAAGTAGCTTTCCATTGAAAAAAGATTTTTTTCAAATCGGTTCAGTAGTTTCGGAGCCTATTCAATTGGGGTTTTTTGAATTTAAACATCAGATAGATGGCGTAACTGTGACGTACGGTCTTGTCACCCTCCTCATTGGTAAGTTTTCAGAACAAACTGACATGGTGTCAATAAAGAGCCAATAGTGGCAGTGATAAGACCACGAGACTCCCTCGTGCCATCTGGTGGTTTTGTATTTTTGAATACCCTCATTCAAACAAATAAACAATCAAATCATTCCTCTTTATAATATTAGTACGATAATATTGCTTTCTATTGTATATATGTATATACGCCTAAGATAAATATTCCCAGATGAAACTAAAATCCATTATCTATTATGCCCCATTATCTATTATTATTCTAGGGCTGCCTCCTTAGTTGGAAAGTCCTACTCTACACTCTTGTTCGAACTGCACCCAAAATTAAACGGGACGGGAATGAGTCAAAGTGACGTTACCGCCTCCCAGTATTGCCGAAACAAGCCAACGTCACGGTCTGGACATCTCTACGTTTGAGCCGCGACGGCCTTTGCTTCAACTCAGGGAGACGGATAACGCTCATCATTAAACTCGGAGTAAGGGATAGGGAGTCAGTCAATTTGCCGGGACCGACTCCCAGTTCAGTCAATAAGAAATGGAAAAGAGGCCCTGGGATGAGTAGGCAACACCCTATATCGAATCCTTTATACCCTGATGTTCGAACCGCACCCTCAGTTAAACAGTGGATGGAATGAGGAATTAGGAGAATTGGTAAGATATGGTAGCTCCCCAGTCTATAAAAGCTGACGCATAGTATGTTTCCAGGCGACTATATCTTGAAGTTCTAGCCACTCCCACGATGCTTATGTAATAAAGATCGGATATGGAATAAAGAAGAATCACAAGGAATGTCGTATCCTAATGTAAAGACAACGTCATTGCAGTTCGTAAGCGGTATCGTATTTATGTTCGAACTACACCCAAAATTAAACTCAGGGAAAGGGACAGGAATAAGTCAAAGTGACGTCACCGCCTCCCAGTATTGCCGAAACAAGCCGACGTCACGGTCTGGACATCTCTACGTTTGAGCCGCGACGGCCTTTGCTTCAACTCAGGGAGACGGATAACGCTCATCATTAAACTCGGAGTAAGGGATAGGGAGTCAGTCAATTTGCCGGGACCGACTCCCAGTTCAGTCAATAAGGTATCAGGAAGAGGAACTGGAATGATGGGACCCCAAGACCCTATATCTGGTCTGCTCTGGTTAATCTTACACTTTTATTGTAATCATATTATGTCCTCTCCTACAGTCATTGATTGTATGATTTGGTTTAGATATTTAAAAAGTGTATATTTTGACGTTGAAAATTCAGTCGAATTGAGAACCTCCTTTTTTTTTGAAGTCGGTTAAAAAGTTTACCTACCGAGTTTATTGCCGGTTCTCGGTAGAATCAGCATTCCGGACCGATGGTAGATTCACATTGCTCTACAGATTTTTGTAAAAGTGCTTTTTTAAGGCCTACATAAATAAAGACAATTTGAATTATGAATATCAAACCCGCTATACCTTGATGTTCGAAAAGTTGGAAAACCCTAAGATTTTTTTTTTTACCACTTAGGTGGCAGACAAGCACACGGCCCACCTGATCGGAAGCTGTTACCGTCTTCCTACTTACAGCAAGATAAACAGTGGATAGTGGTAGTTAGGAAAATTATTAATGTAAAGCTAACGGTATTGTAAGTTCCTAAGCGGTGCTGTATTGATGTTTGAACCGCGCCCAAAATTAAACTCAGTGGATGGGATGAGGAATTAGAAATAGGTGCTTCAGACTCCCAATATTTTCGAGTAACAGACAGCGTCCAATGTCCTACACGGCCATATATTTGGAGTTCTGACCTCTCCCATTGCTTATATTTGTAGATTAGATGAGGAATAAGGAACCAACCATGCTTGGCTTTGAGGAAGGGATGAGAAGGAATCAACAAGCCGTGGCAGACATCCAGTATTATCGAGTAAAAGGCAGCAATACTGGTGTTCACAGAGAACATAATTTTGAGTTCTGGCCACTCCGATGTCGCTTATATTTGCAGATTGGATAAGGAATCAGGACCCAACCATGCCTGACTTTGAGGAGGGGATGAGAAGGACAACAACATTATGTATCAGACCAGTATTGTCCAGTAAAAGGCACAGTATGATCACAAGCGGAAATATTTTCGATTTCTGGCCACTACAATGTTGCTTATTTTTGGGGGTCGGATAGGAGATCAGGAAGAATCATTTAGATGTGTTGGGTGCTATATTGACACACCAGTCTATTCCTAAGCGGTCATCTCACAATACTCGAACCGCACCCAACTTTGCTTATAATTTGGGGGTCGCATGAGAAATCAGGACCCGACCATGCCCGAATTTAAGGAGAGGATGAGAAGGAAACAACATTATGTGTCAGACTCCCAGTATCGTCCAGTAAAAGGCACAGTATGTTCAGACAGCATGGTCGTTCTGACACAATATTGCTTATATTTAGGGTTTGGATGAGAAATTACCAAGGATCATTGGGATAGTCGGATCGCTTGAGTTCTATTGACCTACCAGGATATTCCTAAGCGTTTTTCTCACAATGCTCGGACCGCACCCAACTTTGCTTATATTTTGGGATGTGGAATAGGGAGAAATACAGGCTTCCTTGGCTCGGCAGTGTTTAGTGTGAAAGATCACAGCATGAGCCCAAACGGCCATCTCTTAATGTTCGAACCGCACCCAAACTTCGGTTTATTTCGGGAAGGGTATCCGAAGGTGAGATGAGTCCGACTTTCATTTTTCATCCTCAGTAAAAGCCAACGACACATTCGTTTTGAAGCGGTCACATCTTCAAGTTATAGCCGCGCTCCGACGTTGCCTAAATTTGGGAAACGGATAAGGAATGAGGAAGAACCATTGGGACGTGTTGGACCCCCAGGCTTATATATTAACATACCGGTATACCCCTAACCGGTTTCACAACGTTCAAACCGCACCCAAATTTGCTTTACTTTGGGAACTTTGGAGGAGATGAGGAAGGATCAGTAAAATGTGGACTCCAAGCTGTCATAACTTCTAGTATTAGCAGCGCCTAACGTTGCTCAAATTCGGGAAACTAATGAGGATTGAGGAATAATCATTGAGATGTGTTGGATAGGGTCCTATACACGTCTAGTACATTCAAAGTGCTCTCCTCATGTTCGAATCGCACCTAATTCCTATGTACTTTGGTTTGATACAACATCATTTTGACACCTACAAGTAAGTTATGGTTTTCTTTCTTCCAATGGTCACAATTTCTTAAACGTAAATAACGCTCCGATACCTGCTACAAATTATGTCTCATCATCATCTTCCTAGCGTTATGTCCCGTGCTTAGACGGGGTCCGCTCAGACCATGATCCAGGATTTAGCGAGTCTGATAATTACATTGAAGCGACTGCCGATATGACCTTTGTAACCCTAAGATAGGGGAACCAGACGATTTTTGGATCATGGTACAAATTATGCCTGAAGTTAATAAATACCTAAGTAATTATTAACTGAAATTTTGTTGCTTTAGTTTTTTTATTATTTTGATCTATCGTTGCTCTACACTGCTCTACAACCCGACTCTACACCGTGAACGTCATATAGCCACACACACATACCGTGTTGCGAGCCGCCTCTCTTCGCGTAGAGCTTCAGCTTGTCGCGGAGGGCGCCGCGCTCGCTCTCCAGAGAGTCGATGTCCTGTTGCAAGTGGTCCATTGTCTCCTCGAACTCTTTCTCTTTCCTGAAATAAACGAAGGTGCGTCTTAAGTTATTCAATACAGGTATATAAAATTTTATTAGTTCAATGAGGGTTTTCACAAATAAAAAAACCGGCAGATGGCACGAGGGAGTCTCGTGGTCTTATCACTGTCACTATTGGCTCTTTGTTGACAGCACGTCAGTTTGGTCTGACAACCTACCAATGAGGAGGGTGACAAGACCATCTCACAGTTACGCCATCTATCAGATGTTTTAATCAAAAAACCCTCATTGACAGCTTACACTAAGGCTGTTCAGCATCCGTGACACTTATTCCTATTTTGCCTGTATTGACTTGTTAAGTTGGTTGTGCATGCATGCTCAAGACACCTTTGCAGCTGATCCGCTCACAGCTCTTAAGGATAAGCAGCGCCGCCAACGGGCACCAATGGTTGCTTTTCGCGCGTGTGTGAATGTTCCACCTTTGTGCTATGAAAAAGCGCAGTTCAAGTTGCAGCTACGGCTGCCAGCTCAATATTGGTGTATCAGCACTTGCTACCTGTTATCATCTCACCTGCATGGTCTCACCTTAAGCTTATTCTATCGTCCATGATCACCATCTACAGCTCAAACTTAGACAGGTATGCGTCTGTCTCTGTTCTGGCTTAGGTTGCATGCACTCCCCTTTTGAGCTGGTTCTGCGCGTCCTCCAGCCTCCTCTGTCAGCTCGGCTCTGCAACTGCTTAACCAAATACTGGCAGGTCTACATCCACCAGGCCTCACCTCTTGAGCTGGTTCTGCGTGTCCTCCAGCCTCCTCTGCAGCTGCTCGGCGCGCAGCTCGGAGTCGCGCGCCGCGGCCGTCAGCTTGCGCTCGCCCAGTTCGCGTCTGATCTGCATCTCCGATAGCTCCTCTTGTTTCGCCTGGATAGAAGACGAACAAGTTGCATTACTATAGTCGGTTTCACATAACAAGATTCCCGTCCCGTGACAGGTGTCAATACTCTTTTTCATGCATCATACTTTTTACGAAACAAATTATGCGGTTTTAAACTTATTTGACTTTTTACGCTAACATCATTGTAAAAAATAATTACTAATCTCCATTTTATTTATCAATTTTCTTCATAAATCTATCACTAATTTAAATTTAGACAAAATATCGTATGAATTGCATACTACGAGAATCGGAAAGTTTACTCATAGAGATAGACACTACTATTCACGTCACATCATTAATCGATATGGCCAGCATCTTGTCATCGATATAGGATATTTTACAACAGATATTTCATAAGCGTACATTTCAACCGCAAAAATGTTCCGAACCCAGTGACAAGAAAGAAGTCTCCTAAGACATAAACAAAAAAAAAACATCCTTATTTGGATGATTCCGAGTCTTCCAATCGCGTGCGCCTAAGACATATCTGCATATTAATTACGTGAGAATGCCGGTATTCATATAAAAATAAATCATAGTTTGAAAAAATTCTCGTTGTCATCAGAATTAAAAACAAAATAAATAAATAAAGTCGATTTAACCGCCCTAGAACTTCTTATCGAAATGCAATAAAAATCGAATGGCTGTCATACGGCGTCACGGAACTCTTCTTAGATGAAATGGACTATAGTATTGGACAATAGACAGAAGACCACAGGATGGTTAGATTAAGAAGTTTAGTTATGAGTACTCTGTGTTCCTTACTTCTAACCTGGGACTATCTTTCTAGGCTATTGATAGAAAGCGCCGCCTAAAGACCAAGCGAATTCAAATCCCAGGTCGGGCCAAAATGTATGGCTGGGCAAAAACATCCACCTAATAGAAACCTATTGAATCTTCTCAGCACGTCAGCCAATTACTCAGAAGTTAGGAAGTTGGCGATTCCCCATGCGCCTCGGAAAGAACGTTGACTTATTTACGTTGTAGCACGTTAACTATCTACCCGTATAAGCCTCATCAAAATCGGTTCCACTACTGAGATTACCCAGAATGAAAAGATTGTTTTTTTTTGTTTCAAATACCGTTTATACATAAAAAATTACAGTTAAAAGATTTCATTTAAAACTTAGACACTTAGTCTGTTTGTAATAAAAACTTTTACATAAACGGTACTTGTAATTTCTCAGTGTGAACTGTATTAATTTGTATAGAATAAACCCTGAACTAGTAGTTCTCGTGCCGTTCGTCTCCACTGAGCCCTAGGACCATACCTTGAACGCCTTCCTCAGCTCCTTGATGTCGGCCTCCTTGTTCTCCAGCTTGATGGTCAGCGTCTTGGTCTCGTCCAGCTGCTTCTTCACCATCTGCGCGCGGATCACCACTGGGGGCACCGGCTGAAGCGATATTGTAAAGAGTTATTAACGTCACATGTTTTAGCGACACGCTGCTATTCCCAATCCTATTTGTCGAGATTATCCCATTTAAAGTTTATGGCACGCTGTCACTGTCAATCACATCAGTCAAAAATCTGTCAAAATTATTTCTGACTAAAATCTTGCATATCATTAGATAAATAGATAGATATTCTTTATTGCACGAAAAACAAATACAGAAATAAGCATAAAGACAAATACAATACAATAGGGATGATGACTGAATTAAAAAAAAAAAACTCTATTTAGTCCGTCAGTTAGATTATACAAAAATACTAGACACATCTTTCCCGCTTTATCAAATTAACAAAAAATCACAAATATAAAGAGCATCAAAGTTTTGGCGTGGGGACTTGCGACGTCACTATTTCGCAAAAAAATTACGAAAGTGTGACGTCACGCGCAACTTGAATGCATTGTATCTTCGTCAATGTTTGTCTGACAGATAAATAAAAAAATACGTGTTCAATATTTTTTTATAATCTAACTGATGGACTAAACAAAATTTTTTAATCACCTTGCCTATTTAGGCGGTCTTATCGCTAAAAGCAATCTCTTCCAGACAACCTTAAGGTAGAGGAAAATAAGCTACTGAAAAGAGAGGGGTAGGTTTAGTAGGTAGGCTTACATCATGTTATCATATCAAAATATAACAGATGTCCAAATTATATGACGACACCGCAGACTCATATACTGTACCTTCTCAGTGGTGACGTTGGTGAGCGACATCATGTCGTACTCCTTGTCCTGCGCGAAGGTGGCCAGCTTGGTGACATCGGTGGCCACCTGCGCAAGCGCATGCTTGATCGTGCGTACTGGGCCGTGATCGTCCTACGGAAGAGACAATCAAATAGCAAGTACATTCACAGGATAGTCACACAAAAGCCGTATGATCATCTTCCTATCGTTACGTCCCGAGCTTAGATGGAGTCCGCTTTAGACCCAGTGGCGTAGCTTCCCAAAGGCAAGGCGGGGCAGTGCCCCGGGGCCCTAAGCTTGAGAGGGCCCTAAAACCTGAAGAGGTGTGCTACCTCTTCATTTGAGGTTGATTTGACTCTGTCTTACGTAGGATGAAAAATGTTAGTGCCCTCCCTGCAGTAGGGGGGGCCTGGACCCAAAGCTGCGTTCGCCCATGGGCGCTAGTTTCTTTTTTACCCCAGGGCCCTTTGTCACCTAGCTGCGGCACTGTTTAGACTATGATCCAGGATTTAGCAAGTCTGGCAAGTATTGAAGCGACTGCCGATCTGACCTCTGTAATCCTAAGATATAAATGTTCCATCTTACCAAACGAATTTTATTTTATTTCTGGCTCAATTTGATTTAAGGCGCTTATCTCTATTTTGACTCTGCCTATCCCTTCGGACACACAAATTCCCTAGTCCCAAACTAAGCTTATAAGCTTGTGCTATGGATACTAGGTGAACGGATAGACATACAGATAGTGCGCGAGTTGAATGCAGAGCTCAGGTATGCCTCGTCTCAGGCCCCGACTGCATTCAACTCGCGCGCTTTCTGTATTTAAATATGTTTTACAAACATCCATGACTCAAGCGCAAATGTCCATGTTCATCACACGAAACATTTGCACATAAACTCAACACGTGGGATGTACCGTCATCTCCTATATGCAGAGCATCCACGAGATAGCACCACCAGCGGTCAAACCGCACCTTGCGATCAAGCCGCGACCGATAGCTGGATCAGTGCTTAACTCCTGGCACTGTTAAGATTGTAAGAGTACAAACATCTCAGGTAAACATCTCAGGAGAAGGCTCCTGAGATGTTTACCGACAATGTGAACCAATGAGGGATTTTTAAATTAAAACATCAGATAGATGGCGTAACTGTGACGTACGGTCTTGTCACTCACCTCATTGGTAGGTTTTCAGAACAAACTCACATGCTGTCAATAAAGAGCCAGTAGTGACTGTGATAAGACCACGAGACTCCGTCGTGCCAACTAGCGGTTTTTGTATTTGTGAAAACCCTTATTTAACCATCTGGTATACATTATATCGTCCAGGCTTTCATGTAAGATGGCTCCATCACAAGGAGGCTACCACAACCTGCTGGTGGTTCAGCTGATTGAGATGCTTTTTAGTTAGAGGCGTTTGGAGGCCCCCTAAAACCAGGGGCGAAAGGCAGACCGCCGGTTAGTCCGACACTGGTCTAGAGTAATCATAGTCACGGACCTGGTGTCAACACCGGGGAGGCTACACCCACCTGCTGGTAGACCTTGTCGACGGCGGCGGCCCACAGCTTGGCGAGCGGCGCGTGCGCCAGCGGCGCGGGGTCGCCGCGCTCGCCCGCGGTCGCTGCGCACGCAGGCGGCGCGCGACGCCAGCCATACTGCTTTGACGCAGCGCCAGAGTGTCACTGAGCAATCGCCGCGGAGGCGC